>JANFCV010000450.1:0-115838 GCA_024500475.1 Phthorimaea operculella | reverse complement strand
CCAATTCTTCTATGAACATTATTGTTCATTGATCATGCCTGTAAGACTAACATTTTATACCTACGTACATGGTAATGTGAGTGATCGAGATCTTGTACAAATGTTCTTCTTCCGCACTAATAGCTTTTCGCTTCAATCTCTCCAGAAGTATTGAGTACGCGGTACAACTCAACTGTCCGCCGTACGCTCCCAATTCTTCTATCAACATTATTATTTAAGGTCCTATTAAATTCACTGAAAATTTTTTTTTAGGGGCAGATCAAATAAAATATAAGCATGGACTTGGCAAATTTTTAAAGAAATCTACACGCTAGTTTTCGAGAAAATTGCATTTAACTAAAAAAATACAAAAAGAAAAAAGTGCACTCTGTTTGTCCTAGAAACACACACTTCTATGAATTTGAATTACGCGCCAAAAAAAAGTTGCTGTGACTGGTTTGTTGTTAGTGTGCGTGCCGTGTAAGTGAATCCTGTCTACGTGGCGGAACGTCAGTCGGGTCAGTCAAAGGATGTTCACATAATTAATTAAAAAGTTTGTTTAAAATGAAAAAAAAATCTAGCGTGTACATTTTTTTTAAAATGCCTTAGATGTTTTTCTTATACATATTCACGCATGCCCTTAAAATATTTGCAGTGAATTTAATAGGACCTTATGGTGGGGACGGTGTAACGAAACTTAGGCGTGCTCAGACCATGAAATGAACAACTTTTACTATGGAGTCAATGCAGGAAACGAAATTCCGACCTCCCATACAAAATTCACAATCAGCTGACTGATTTTGTATGGGAGGTCGGAAAATTATTTTCGTTTCCCACCATTGGCTCCATAGTAAAAGTTGTTCAGTTTGATGGTCTGAGCACGCCTGCAAAGTTTTCGGTACACCGTCCCTAACACCCTGTATAACGCATTGATCATGCCTGTAAGACTAACATTTTATACCTACGTACATGGTAATATGAGTGATCGAGATCTTGTACAAATGTTCTTCTTCCGCACTAATCGCTTTTCGCTTCAGCCTCTCCAGAAGTATTGAGTACGCGGTGCAACTCAACTGTCCGCCGTACGCTCCCAATTCTTCTATGAACATTATTGTTCATTGATCATTGATAATGCCGTGTGATGCCGGCTTAGATGCCGTGTGATGCCGGCTTAGAATAGCATCACCCCATTTCTTTCCTGTGGGTGTCGTCAGAAGCGACTAAAGGACTCGAGGGTATCATGTGTATTGCAATTTTAGGCGACAGGCTGACAACCTGTCACTATAGCGATACACGACAATAGCTAAAACGGCCCTCAAATATGTGTCAGACGTGGCGATAACGACCATACTTTTACGGTCGTTGACGCTCTGCCTACCCCGCAAGGGATAAAGGCGTGATGTATGTATGTATGTATGTATGTATGCCAACAAGACTAACATTTTATACCTACGTACATGGTAATGTGAGTAATCGAGATCTTGTACAGATGTTCTTCTTCCGCACTGATCGCTTTTCGCTTCAATCTCTCCAGAAGTATAACTGTCCGCTGTATGCTCCCAATTCTTCTATGAACATTATTATTGCCAGCAAGACTAACATGTATACCTACGTACATGGTAATATGAGTGATCGAGATCTTGTACAAATGTTCCTCTTCAGCACTGATTGCTTTTCGCTTCAATCTCTCCAGAAGTATGGAGTACGCGGTGCAACTCAACTGTCCGCCGTACGCGCCCAATTCTTCTATCAGCATTATTATACAGGGAATAACAGAAAGGGTATAGCAAGCCGAAAGGAGGTTAAGGTACTCATGAAACTGAACAACTTTCCTTATGGAACATAGGTCGAAATATGAAAAAAAAATTGGACCTCCCATACAAAATTACCGATCAGCTAAATGATTTACTTTGGGAGATCCAATTTTTTTTTTCGTTTTTCGACCCATGTTCTTTAGGGAAAGTTGTTCAGTTTCATGAGTACCTTGCCCTCCTTTCGGCTTGTTATAATACCCTTTCTGTTACTCCCGGTATAACGCATTGATAATGCCTGTAAGCCTAACATTTTATACCTACGTACATAGTAATATGAGTAATCGAGATCTTGTACAAATGTTCTTCTTCTGCACTTATTGCTTTTCGCTTCAGCCTCTCGAGAAGTATCGAGTACGCGGTGCAACTCAACTGTCCGCCGTACGCTCCCAATTCTTCTATGAACATTATTAGTGACGCCAACATTCTTCGCACCTCCTTTACTATCTGTAACAACCAAGTAATAACAAGCATATCAAATCATCGTCTGTGCGATCAGGTTGGTCCATCGTCCGAAAATAATTTTCATATGTAGCATGACAGGAAACGAAATATTTTTTCGACCTCACATACAAAATTCACGATCAGCTGACTGACTTTGTATGGGAGATCGAAAATGAGTCTAGATCATGTCTGCAAAGTCATATAAGATATAGTTTTCTTTTTTCATTTTCACCCGCTAAAAGTTGATAAGAAGAATTGATAGATAACGCGCGGCAAAACGGTAGATGAACGGTTATTTCTTGCTTGAAAATGATTTGTTTGGTATGAAAATCGAATAATCAGTATTCGGCGGATATTGTTATATGATTTTTTGACTCTAATTTAAATCCCGGAATCCTAGGTTTTTGACCATAATCCTAATTCTGCCATCGTACTGCGGTAGATATAGTAGGGGAGTATAATGCCGAGGAGGAACAGTACTCATGAAACTGAACAACTTTTCCCATGGAACATGGGTCGAAAAATGAAAAAAAAATTTGGTCCTCTCATAGTAAATCAATCGGCTAATCGGCGATATTGTATGGGAGGTCCAATTTTTATTTTCACTTTTCGACCCATGTTCCATGGGGAAAGTTGTTCAGTTTCATGAGTACCTTGACCTCCTTTCGGCTTGTAATACCCTTTCTGTTACTCCCGGTATAACAAGAACCCACTTTCTTCGGGTCTGTGCTGATGTCTCGTTGCCCTCTCTCCAGTTTGATGCTCGGGTCCCCCGTCATCGCCGGCAACTGTATGTTCATCACGATGGTCTGCAGCTCCTGGATGATGTTGATGGCTTCTCTGGCTGCCGAAGTGGGCGTGCAGCTGCGGTAGACCTTCACTGACTCGTTGGGATTGGTGGAATAGCTGTCAAATGTATAGTTTGACAGCTATTCAACCAACCTAAATCTCGACTCAATTTCGATCTCCCATACAAAATCAGTCAACTGGTCGTGAATTTTGTATACATGGTCGAAAAAATATTTGGTTTCCTGCCATTCTTCATGCGAAAATTGTAAAATTGTAGGCTGAAAAACCTGATCGTCTGTAAGAAAGATGGTTTTGTGCTTCTAACGTTAACTCACTTTCTTCGGGTCTGTGCTGATGTCTCGTTGCCCTCTCTCCAGTTTGATGCTCGGGTCCCCCGTCATCGCCGGCAACTGTATGTTCATCACGATGGTCTGCAGCTCCTGGATGATGTTGATGGCTTCTCTGGCTGCAGAAGTGGGCGTGCAGCTGCGGTAGACCTTCACGGACTCGTTGGGGTTGGTTGAATAGCTGTCAAACGATATAGTGTTCTTTAAGTGGTCGAGAAGAAAACGCCTGAGTTAGCAATAACAAGCAGATGTAATAAAAGAACAAAACCCCGACTGTGGTAATTAGAAAGTTGTATTTTGCATTTTGAATTTATGAAATTTTAATGTAGCCAGCCAGTTGGCAGAGCAGTGGGACGGTTCCCCACGGTCCCGGGTTGAAGTCACGGCGGCGGGCGCTGGTGAATTTTTCAATTCTCTTATTTTTAATTTATGGTGGAATTTATAGTGAATCTGAGAGGTTTAAAATTTTGCTAAAACTACACTCACCTTAGAACCTCACCATTCACCAAGCTCATTTACAGTAGCGATGGTAGCGTGAAACGTGGTCTCCAGTTCGCGCAAAGAGTCCTCCACTTTGCCGATATTGACGTTGGCGTTCAAAAAATGCTCATCTATTAGCATGAGTATGAGAGGTCTAACATTTTTCATTCCTGTTATTAATAATACAACTAGACTCACTCACCTTAAAACCTCACCAAGTTCGTTTACAGTAGCGATGGTAGCGTGAAACGTGGTCTCCAGTTCGCGCAGAGAGTCCTCCACTTTGCCGATATTGACGTTGGCGTTCAGAAGAGTAGCCGTCAGTCCTGCAAGCAAATATAAAAAAGCTGATAGGAATTACTTTTTACTGACCACTAGCTCTAATTCTACCCACGACGGAAAGGAGACGGTATATGCTTTTGGATTAAGTATAAGAAAGGATTGTGTGTGATTGACACAAAGTGTTTATGCAAACCAATGTTGCCGATTATCTCCAACCAAAACCACTGGTCTGATATTGATACGGTTTTCAGTGATAGATTTAGATTCCAATTATACATGTTCTTAGATAGGAGTTATGCCAGCAACTTACCAGGGCGCGCTGCAGTTAACCATCATGAGATTTTTCAGAACTTAAAGGTTTTTATTTGTCTTTAAAAACATTGTCTACTCTACTTACTATTTTAGAAGAAATTAAACACATAGGCCATACCCAAAACCCTAGGCTGGTCCTTAACGGGAACCCCATCAAAATGCTTCATCACCAGCCTCATTGGATGGTCAACGACCGCGTGGTGGCACTCGTCGAAGATCAGCAGGTTGATGTCCTGGATCCTTATGTACGAGTGTCTCTTTTCTATTCTGAGTACCTACTTTCTTTACGATTCTAATAAAGAAGAAGAAAGGCGTCCAACAAAGTTTACATTTTCTTGGAGATATATCTAGCTATATATAGACCCTTTTTTGCGGAAATAAACAGATAGCACATACCCAAAACCCTAGGCTGGTCCTTAACGGGAACCCCATCAAAATGCTTCATGACCAGCCTCATTGGATGGCACTCGTCGAAGATCAGCAGGTTGATGTCCTGGATCCTTATGTACGAGTGTCTCTTTCCTATTCTGAGTACCTACTTTCTTTACGATTCTAATAAAGAAGAAGAAAGGCGTCCAACAAAATATAGTGTGAAATTTAACTAGTGACCGATAGCGAAAACTCAGAACCGGCTAGTGATAAGGAACAACTTTTTGGTCCTTCCATACAAACTTGCCGATCAGCTGATTTCAGTTACTATGGGAGGTCCAAAAATTTTTTTCGTATATCGACATATGTTCCTTAGGCAAAGTTGTTCCTTATCACTAGCCGGTTCTGCGTTTTCGCTATCGGTCACTAGTAAAATTTCCCCCTATATACATTTTCTTTGAGATATATCTAGCTATATAAACCCTTTTTTCAGAAAAAAACAGATAGCACATACCCAAAACCCTAGGCTGGTCCTTAACGGGAACCCCATCAAAATGTTTCATGACCAGCCTCATTGGATGGTCAACGACCGCATGGTGGCACTCGTCGAAGATCAGCAGGTTGATGTCCTGGATCCTTATGTACGAGTGTCTCTTTCCTATTCTGAGTACCTACTTTCGTTACGATTCTAATAAAGAAGAAGAAAAGCGTTCAACAGAATACATTTTCTTTGAGATATATCTAGCTATATAGGAGGGTACAGGGATAGAAAGCCGAAAGGAGGTCAAGGTACTCATGAAACTGAACAACTTTACTGTCCCCATGGAACATGGGTCGAAATATGAAAAATATATTTGGACCTCCCATACAAAATCGCTGATTAGCTAATTGATTTACTATGCGAGGTCCAAATTTTATTTTTTTCATATTTCGACACATGATCCATGGGGAAAGTTGTTCAGTTTCATGAGTATCTTGACCTCCTTTCGGCTTGTTATACCCTTTCTGTTACTCCCTGTATAGACCCTTTTTTGCGGAAATAAACAGATAGCACATACCCAAAACCCTAGGCCGGTTCTTAACGGGAACACCATCAAAATGCTTCATGACAAGCCGCATTGGATGGTCAACGACCGCGTGATGGCACTCGTCGAAGATCAGCAGGTTGATGTCCTGGATCCGTATGTACGAGTGTCTCTTTCCTATTCTGAGTACCTACTTTCTTTACGATTCTAATTAAGAAGAAGAAAGGCGTCCAACAGAATACACTTTGAGATATATCTAGCTATATAGGGAGTAACAGATAGGGTATAACAAGCCCAAAGGTGGTCAAGGTACTCATGAAACTGAAAAATATATTTGGATCTCCCATACAAAATAGCAGATTAGCTAATTGATTTACTATGCGAGGTCCAATTTTTTTTTTCATATTTCGACACATGTTCCATGGGGAAAGTTGTTCAGTTTCATGAGTACCTTGACCTCCTTTCGGCTTGCTATACCCTTTCCCTTACTCCCGGTATAGACCCTTTTTTGCGGAAAATAAACAGATGGCACATACCCAAAACCCTAGGCTGGTCCTTAACGGGAACCCCATCAAAATGCTTCATGACCAGCCTCATTGGATGGTCAACGACCGCGTGATGGCACTCGTCGAAGATCAGCAGGTTGATGTCCTGGATCCTTATGTATGAGTGTCTCTTTCCTATTCTGAGTACCTACTTTCTTTACGATTCTATTAAAGAAGTAGAAAGGCGTCCATTTTCATCCGAATACATTTTCTTTGAGATATATCTAGCTATATAGACCCTTTTTTGCGGAAAATAAACAGATAGCACATACCCAAAACCCTAGGCTGGTCCTTAACGGGAACCCCATCAAAATGCTTCATGACAAGCCGCATAGGATGGTCAACGACCGCGTGGTGGCACTCGTCGAAGATCAGCAGGTTGATGTCCTGGATCCTTATGTACGAGTGTCTCTTTCCTATTCTGAGTACCTACTTTCTTTACGATTCTAATAAAGAAGAAGAAAGGTGTCCAACAGAATACATTTTCTTTGAGATATATCTAGCTATATAGACCCTTTTTTGCGGAAAATAAACAGATAGCACATACCCAAAACCCTAGGCTGGTCCTTAACGGGAACCCCATCAAAGTGTTACATGACCAGCCTCATTGGATGGCACTCGTCGAAGATCAGAAGATTGATGTCCTGGATCCTTATGTATTTTTTGGAGGATAGACCCTTTATTGGAGAAAAAAAGACAGATAGCACATACCCAATACCCTAGGCTGGTCCTTAACGGGAACCCCATCAAAATGCTTCATGACAAGCCTCATTGGATGGCACTCGTCGAAGATCAGCAGGTTTATGTCCTGGATCCTTATGTATTTTTGGAGGATAGACCCTTTCTAGGAAAAAAAAGACAGATAGCACATACCCAAAACCCTAGGCTGGTCCTTGACGGGAACCCCATCAAAATGCTTCATGACAAGCCTCATTGGATGGTCAACGACCGCATGGTGGCACTCGTCGAAGATCAGCAGGTTGATGTCCTGGATCCTTATGTACGAGTGTCTCTTTCCTATTCTGAGTACCTACTTTCTTTACGATTCTAATAAAGAAGAAGAAAGGCGTCCAACAGAATACATTTTCTTTGAGATATATCTAGCTATACTGGGTGTTACAAAACAACCAATAAAGCTGAGGGGCAGGGTCAAGGTAACTGAACAACTTTCCCCATGGAACATGGGTCGAAATATGAAAAATATATTTGGACCTCCCATACAAAATCGCTGATCAGCTAATTGATTTACTATGGGAGGTCCAATTTTTTTTTCATATTTCGACACATCTTACATGGGGAAAGTTGTTCAGTTTCATGAGTACCTTGACCTCTTTTTGGCTTGCTATACCCTGTCAGTTACTCCCGGTATAGACCCTTTTTTTGCGGAAAATAAACAGATAGCACATACCCAAAACCCTAGGTTGGTCTTTAACGGGAACACCATCAAAATGCTTCATGACCAGCCTCATCGGATGGTCAACGACCGCATGGTGGCACTCGTCGAAGATCAGCAGGTTGATGTCCTGGATCCTTATGTACGAGTGTCTCTTTCCTATTCTGAGTACCTACTTTCTTTACGATTCTAATAAAGAAGAAGAAAGGCGTCCAACAGAATACATTTTCTTTGAGATATATCTAGCTATATAGGGAGTAACAGAAAGGGTATAACAAGCCCAAAGGTGGTCAAGGTACTCATGAAACTGAACCACTTTTCCCATGGACCATGGGTCGAAATATGAAAAAAATATTTGGACCTCCCATACAAAATCGCCGATCAGCTAATTGATTTACTATGGGAAGTCCAAATTTTTTTTTCATATTTCGACACATGTTCCATGGGGAAAGTAATTCAGTTTCATGAGTACCTTGACCTCCTTTTGGCTTGCTGTACCCTGTCAGTTACTCCCGGTATAGATCTTTTTTGCGGAAAATAAACAGATAGCACATACCCAAAACCCTAGGCTGGTCCTTAACGGGAACCCCATCAAAATGCTTCATGACCAGCCTCATTGGATGGTCAACCACCGCATGATGGCACTCGTCGAAGATCAGCAGGTTGATGTCCTGGATCCTTATGTACGAGTGTCTCTTTCCTATTCTGAGTACCTACTTTCTTTACGATTCTAATAAAGAAGAAGAAAGGCGTCCAACAGAATATATTTTCTTTGAGATATATCTAGCTATATATAGGGAGTAACAGAAAGGGTATAACAAGCCGAAAGGCGGTCAAGGTACTCATGAAACTGAACAACTGTCCGCATTGAACATGGGTCGAAATATGAAAAATATATTTGGACCTCCCATACAAAATCACTGATTAGCTAATTGATTTACCTACTATGCGAGGTCCGAATTTCTTTTTTCATATTTCGACACATGATCCATGGGGAAAGTTGTTCAGTTTCATGAGTACCTTGACCTCCTTTCGGCTTGCCCTTTCCGTTACTCCCGGTATAGACCTTTTTTTGCGGAAAATAAACAGATAGCACATACCCAAAACCCTAGGCTGGTCCTTGACGGGAACCCCATCAAAATGCTTCATGACCAGCCGCATTGGATGGTCAACGACCGCATGATGGCACTCGTCGAAGATCAGCAGGTTGATGTCCTGGATCCTTATGTACGAGTGTCTCTTTCCTATTCTGAGTACCTACTTTCTTTACGATTCTAATAAAGAAGAAGAAAGGCGTCCAACAGAATACATTTTCTTTGAGATATATCCAGCCATGGTATAATAAGATACTCCGCCTGGTATTCCATTCCGAGACTCGTGAACCACGTGACTAACACAAGCCTACGTCATCATGCTTGTGGGTTACCAAAATTACCCACTCTTATGATGTTTTTTGTAAATCATTTATGATACTGTTAACTAAAAAATAAAATTTAAGTGTTGTTGTAAAGTTCAAGTTAATACACACGTAAATCTAAATTATAAAATTATTAAGAAACATTTTAGCTCATTTTTCTGAGATTGAATTTACCCCATAAAGTATTTTATTGAAATAAAGTGGCAATAATAGTCACGTAGGCTTGTGTTTCTCTGAGAATGGAAGACCATGTTTTATTAGACTATGTATCCAGCTATATATTGACCCCCTCTTGGAGAAAAAAGACAGATAGCACATACCCAAAACCCTAGGCTGGTCCTTGACGGGAACCCCATCAAAATGTTTCATGACCAGCCTCATTGGATGGTCAACGACCGCATGGTGGCATTCGTCGAAGATCAGCAGGTTGATGTCCTGGATCCTTATGTACGAGTGTCTCTTTCCTATTCTGAGTACCTACTTTAATTACGATTCTAATAAAGAAGAAGAAAGGCGTCCAACAGAATACATTTTCTTTGAGATATATCTAGCTATATAGGGAGTAACAGAAAGGGTATAACAAGCCGAAAGGTGGTCAAGGTACTCATGAAACTGAACAACTGTCCCCATGGAACATGGGTCGCAACATGAAAAATATACTGGGTGTGACAAAACAACCAATAAAGCTGAAAGGAAGTCAAGGTACTCATAAAACTAAACAACTTTCCCCATGGAACATCCCCTTTCCCTTACTCCCGGTATAGACCCTTTTTTCCGGAAAATAAACAGATAGCACATACCCAAAACCCTTGGCTGGTCTTTAACGGGAACCCCATCAAAATGCTTCATGACCAGCCTCATTGGATGGCACTCGTCGAAGATCAGCAGGTTGATGTCCTGGATCCTTATGTATTTTTTGGAGTATAGACCCTTTCTTGGAGAAAAAAGACAGATAGCACATACCCAAAACCCTAGGTTGGTCTTTAACGGGAACACCATCAAAATGCTTCATGACCAGCCTCATTGGATGGCACTCGTCGAAGATCAGCAGGTTGATGTCCTGGATCCTTATGTACGAGTGTCTCTTTCCTATTCTGAGTACCTACTTTCTTTACGATTCTAATAAAGAAGAAGAAAGGCGTCCAACAAACTATACATTTTCTTTGAGATATATCTAGCTATATAGGATGCTATTTTATTAGTGGCGGATCCGTTAAGGGTGTGTTCTGTCAATGAAACTGAACAACTTTCCCCAAGGAACATAGGTCGAAATACGCAAAAAATTTTGGTCGTCCCATACTAAGTGTGTTGGTACACCTTAACGGATCCGCCACTAATAAAAATACACCCTATATAGACCCTTTTTTGCGGAAAATAAACAGATAGCACATACCCAAAACCCTTGGCTGGTCTTTAACGGGAACCCCATCAAAATGCTTCATGACCAGCCTCATTGGATGGCACTCGTCGAAGATCAGCAGGTTGATGTCCTGGATCCTTATGTATTTTTTGGAGGATAGACCCTTTCTTGGAGAAAAAAGACAGATAGCACATACCCAAAACTCTTGGCTGGTCCTTAACAGGAACCCCATCAAAATGCTTCATGACCAGCCGCATTGGATGGCACTCGTCGAAGATCAGCAGGTTGATGTCCTGGATCCTTATGTACGAGTGTCTCTTTCCTATTCTGAGTACCTACTTTCTTTACGATTCTAATAAAGAAGAAGAAAGGCGTCCAACAGAATACATTTTCTTTGAGATATATCTAGCTATATAGACTCTTTTTTGCGGAAAATAAACAGATAGCACATACCCAGAACCCTAGGCTGGTCCTTGACGGGAACCCCGTCAAAATGCTTCATGACCAGCCTCATTGGATGGTCGACGACCGCATGATGGCACTCGTCGAAGATCAGAAGATTGATGTCCTGGATCCTTATGTATGAGTGTCTCTTTCTTATTCTGAGTACCTACTTTCTTTACGATTCTAATAAACAAAGAAGAAGAAAGGCGTCCAACAAAATATACATTTTCTTTGAGATATATCCAGCCATGGTATAATAAGATACTCCGCCTGGTATTCCATTCCGAGACTCGTGAACCACGTGACTAACACAAGCCTACGTCATCATGTTTGTGGGTTACCAGAATTACGCACTCTCATGATGTTTTTTGTAAATCATTTACTAAGAAATATTTTAGCTCATTTTTCTGAGATTGAATTTACCCCATAACGTATTTTATTGAAATAAAGTGGCAATACTAGTGACGTAGGCTTGTGTTTCTCTGGGAATGTAAGACCATGTTTTATTAGACTATGTATCCAGCTATATATTGACCCTTTTTTGCGGAAATAAACAGATAGCACATACCCAAAACCCTAGGCTGGTCTTTAACGGGAACCCCATCAAAATGCTTCATGACCAGCCTCATCGGATGGTCAACGACTGCATGATGGCACTCGTCGAAGATCAGCAGGTTGATGTCCTGGATCCTTATGTACGAGTGTGTCAACATGTCGGCCAGGATTTGGCTGGTCATCACGATCACCTGAATGAGAATGGTTAATTAGTTACTAACTAACTATTAATACAGTCATACCTACACATCTAAACATTTATCCTTTGCGGAGTAGGCAGAGTGTTTAAGCCTTAAGATTACCACGTCTGATAAATATTTGTAGGCCGTTTCAGAAAGTCGCATATCACTGTAGTGTTAGGTTGTTAGACTGTTGCCCAATTTGCAGAGCTCGTCACAAATCAAACTGTCAAAGCGGCAGAACTACAAAGCGGCAGAATGTCAAAATAGGAAATTGTTAGCCACAAAATATCAAAGTACTTAGCACAAGTTGCAAAATGATGTTCATTTCGAGTGTACACCGAATCGTCGAATCGAAACCAATTGCTGCTAGTATGATAAGGCCACAACTTGACAAAACTACTGAACTAGTTCCTTACGATAATGTAAATAGATAGGCTATACTTAAGACAAACAAACCTCATGTTCTGACAGCTCAGCGTCCCATCTATTTTTGTCCCAGTAGTCGATGTAGTCCTCGCCGCTGTAGCCCGCTACACTTTTCACGGCGCACATTTTCTGTATGAACTTTCTCTACAACAAAAAAAATATACAGGTAAAATTCGTAGCACAATCCATTTTTGAAATACAGACCCTATCCAATAGTCTCCTTCATTGGTGATACTACATAACTCTATAGTGTAGATATTAACGTCACACGTTCAGGAAACTGAAAATTGGCATGTAGGTACTTTTTGACCACCTGATTAAAATTAGAGATGGAGCCCACCAGGCACCACCCCCCAGTGGGTTCTATCTGTAATTTTGGTCAGGAGGTCAAGAAATACCTACATGACGATTTTCAGCTTCCTAGCTCAATCCGAACAGATAGGTAATTGGCTATTGAAGTTATTATCTACACTAATACATGTATCACGTCTATATCCCTTGCGGGGAAGGCAGAACGTAAACAGCTGTACAAAACGGCCATTTGCACAACGTCTTAAAAAGTCTGAGAATTTATTCAGAAGACTGTGTATCACCATAGTGACAGGTTGTCAGCCTGTCGCCTAAAACTGCAGTACACATCAACTCTCAATTCCCTTAGTCGCTTCTTACGACACCCACGGGGAAGATATGGGGTGATGCTATTCTGGTGGCGTAAGTGATGGTAAGGACCATACGAGAGCTGCTGTTCGAAATTGCTACCATACCAACATTTTGAATCTTCCTACGCCTACTTTTCTAATAATGTGATTGGTAGGTTCCTGCCTACTTTTAAGGTCAGTTGCATTAAGTACCTAATTTTTTTTATGTATATGTTTTATGTAGTTTCAAAAATAAAGCATCATTGTATCATGCATTTGGGGCAAACAAGTATACCTATGACTCTTAACGACATTAGTCATGCCATGCATGGTTGATAAGAAGTGTAGTCATTTCACGGTTAAAATTATTTATCTTACTGATTACTGTGATACCGGAGACATCTCCAAGGACTACGCGTAACACATACATAACATCCATAATACCTACATATACAAACATATATCTCACCCAATGCCTGCCTATAGACCCTACGCAGAGCGCATACCTACCTAAACGGCTGTAAAAAGGCCATTTACACCACGTCTGACAAAAGTTTGAGAGTCATTCAAAAGACTGTATCCCCATAGCAGAGATTGACAAAAATTATTCGCCGAATAAATTTCCCGGCGAAATTTTTTTTATGAGTAGGTAAGTTAATTCAACAAGGAATAAAATGCAAGTTTTTTTATATTCTTTATTACAAGATACTTGTTTACTCTCAATTTCATCCAAAAGATTTTTTATGGGTCATTGCCATTTGTCTATATTTTACTCGTGAAAAATTTATTCGGCGAATATTTTTTGCTAATCTCTGCCCCATAGTAACAGGTTCTCAGCCTGTTGCATAAAATCGCTATACACATCAACTCTCAAATCCCTCAGTCGCTTTATATGACAACCACGGGGATGAAATGGTATGATGGGTATGATGCTATTCTGAGCATACCTTCGCGGCCTTGGAGGAAAGCTGGGGTAAGGAGACGCTATACGAAGCACTTCCCCTCTGTCACGGCCTTTGCCCACGCGGGCTTATCTTATTACAAAAACCAGTTGCTGTCAGATTATTTCCTATAACGAGTCCAGTCGCGCATGTCAAATGAGCTCCGATAAAAAGCCGAATTGTAGAGCTAATAATGCCTAAAAAATATGCAAATATACAAATTTACAACAGAACAATATCACTTTTCATCTGAAAGTATTCCTCTAGTACAATATCACTAAATAATATATAAAATTAGCGATTGAAAATTGTAAGTAAGTGTTGCCAGTAAGTCGTACAAAATGATTGATTTGGTTTTTTTTTAGGTGGATCTACAATAAAATTATTGTATTTGGTTCCTATTTTTATTATTTTGTGTCGAACAATGGTGTTAATCATAGTATCGTTAATTTACAAATAAAGATTATAATATTCCACCATATAAGTAATGGGTAACAATTAACGATCTCAGTTTATTGATGCCTTTATTAACAGTAAATAGCTTGCTAAGTAAGATTAGAATGTTAGTTTGGGATTGTTCTACTTATTCAATGATGTTCATTTCCAGTCGATATTCAATGAAAAACGATAATTTTAACTTGAAGTATTGAGCCACACTGAACCCAAGCTAGTGCAGTGACTCAACTAATACAAAACGTCGATACTTTTTCTATCGCCATAGTTACAAACCTATACTATGTAAAGACGGTCTGAAAACTTTGCAGGCATGATCAGTTTATGAAATTGAACAACTTTTACTATGGATTTTGGGAAACCCTGATTTTGTTCGAGTTTCATTGAAAATTAATGTCAGTCTCAGCCGATCGGGTGACATCGGATGTCAGCCGACGTGGCGCAGTGGCTAGTCTGACTGCCTGTTGTTCAATTCCTTTCGCTCACAAAGTTGATATTTATCACTTTGTGTAGGTATATGTTCCTAGACAGGTCAGGACACAGGACACAGGCTGAACCACCTGATTGTCTGAGAAGCAAGATGGTTCCGTGCTTTGGAGCCACGTTCAGCCGTCGGTCCCGGTTGCTGTCTATGGTCACTTAAACGGCTGTCGTTACACAACCATTTCAAAGGCCTGCTTCATGCAGTAGGTGGTTGAAAAGCTCTAGCACCAGGGTTCATCAGGTCGTTGGACGACTTGGTGTCCTTTAAATTGTTTAAACTTAAGTGCGACATTGTAACTTTAATTATATATAAAAAGGATTTCGCACTTACCTACTTCTTATTACATCTCGGTTTCGCGACCGTTTCGGTCCAGTCGGTGGCCTTTGTCAGCCGGAGTGCTCAGATAAAACACGAATATTTGAAAATTTACTTTATAAATATTTGTGTCTGGTGGAAATCGAACCCACGAGCCTCGGCGTAGAAGACAGGGTACTAACCACAACGTCATCGGGATAGTCGAAGTTATTATGTATGACTTGTTGTGCAGATGGTTTTTTAGTAAATTCCCTTACATACCTAATATCCTATGATACTTAATTATCAGTAAATAGTAGGTAGGTATTGCATTGATTGTACCTACATAATTGAATTATCTGGTCTTTGGGGAAAGAAATTAATATTTTGCACTTATGCAATATTTAAAATGATGTTATTGCGCCAATATTTCTATTTACTACAAAATCCTATTCTTGAGAACTAAGTTGCTTTTGAAAATGCAATAATATGACACAATATTGAGTAGACTGATGTAATTAATCGAAAGGTTAAGTATCGATATTGTCGATTCCAACACTAGCTTGATTTGACAGCTTTACCTCTCCCCCCGCAAAAAATGGCAGAAATATTTGTATAGAGTAAAGTAGCTATACCCACTCCCTTCCGGGCCGGAACGGGACGGAAGATCGAGTTGCTCGAAGTTCGCGGCATTCCCTATTTCTAACCCGGCAGGCACCATACGGCATTACCTACGCGTACCTAATCTTTCACAAAATTACGTCTTTATCCAGAAAACAGCTTACCTAATGTTGGCAGAGCGTCAAAGGACAACTCTGATTTATATTTATTTTCTTCTAAGAGAAATAAATATCGCAAAGCGGTATTGATGAAAGTAACTCAAAAGGATTTCGATCTGAATCTTTGTATGTAGGTATCAAAAGCATTAGTACAGTACGCGAACGAGTTCATTACCATCCTGAAATATTCGCATCCTCGTCGCACACGTTAGTACCCTGCAACTATAACAAAAAGGCGCATATTTCAGGATGGCCATGAACTCGATCGCGTACTGTATATAGGTGCTAGCTAGCTTTCTCCCATACACGTCAAGTTGCAGACTGCAACTTTGTCGTGTAGGTACCTACATAAGTTCTAGTGGAATGCCCCAAATTGAAAGGTGACTCAAGTGAGTCGCATTGAGTTGAGGCACGGTCTTTATTCACAATCCAACTTGACCAATAGCTACATTGTAAAAGGTGAATGAATGATTCATACATGTCCATGAAAAGGCAAGTAGCCATAACTTTTGTTGATAAATATTTGAAGCATCGTTTCCTCGAAGAACTGAGTAGTATAACAGCCTATTGTGGTAGGTATAATAAACTTCTTGCTATTCAAAAGTTGCGGATAAGGCCAGGGGCACATAGCACACAAAGTCGACAAGTCGATATTTGCTGCTCGTGTGTGTTCCTACTGTCCCCGGCTAGAGAAGATAGGAATAGGGAGGGATAGGGATTTTAATAATTTATACTAATGCTATTCCCGCTGTCCCGGGTAAGCGTATTCCTGTGGGAAAAGGTGGGGCAGGCTGGAGCAATGCCTTGCCCCAACCTTGCGTTGAAGGCAAAAATCACACGTCTTACATTACACGCGATTCCATTCCCCCTTTGGCCTTATCCTCATAACGGTGACAATGGTATGTAAAACCAATGACGTCTCGTTGTTACCGTGACGAGGACTCCCACACGGCTGCTCATATCTAATATCTGCTTCTGAAAATTGCGCTACTTAAACTATACGATGGCATGCCGCCGACTCTAATAATAATAATAAAGCAATTTGTTTTAGTCTTAAAGTATTTTAACCGAAAACTTAGTGTCCATCAGAATGACTGGCCAAAGTTATAAATAGACATTTGAATATGCCATAATTTAGTACCTATTTAGTACTATTTGGTACCTATGCTTAAATATTTAGTACCTTAATAATAAAAAATATATAATGGAAATCATAAATGTGGGAAGTCATTCAGACATCATAATGACTGACCACTTTATTTGTTTAATATTTTTTAATTATTAAGGTACTAAATATTTAAGCATAGGTACCAAATAGTACTAAATAGGTACTAAATTATGGCAATATTTAAATGTCTATTTATTACTTTGGCCAGTCATTCTGATGGACACGAAAACTTACCTGCTGTGTGACAAGAGGGACAGTGTTCACTAGAAAAAATGTCCGTTTCCCGCCGGCTCCCCACGGCAATTTCAGGTCATGCCGATTTCGTTGTATTATTCTAATAGCAATGAAAGTTTTTCCGGATCCTGTAAAAAAGAAATTATGATTGAGTTTTGTATGTAGAACATTAACATTACATATCAAAAAATAATTATGTTCCTTATCAGCAGCCAACCTTTATTTTAGTGTCGGTTTATTAATCAAATCTCGTAAATAAAATTCGAACTCAAAATACATATCTACACAGGCAACCATAAGAAGTAAATTCTATCCTATCTACTAACTGTGCGTTCACCCTGAGGAAACTTTCACACTCATGAAAGAGAACGAGACCCGTGTGTCGCGCTACAAAAAAGTAGCATGCAAGTGTTAATGCGGTCTAATTCTAGTTGAACAAAGAAGAATCTGTCTGCACCTGCACTCATGATGGCCTAAAATAGACCTGGGGAATTCCCTCAAAGTAGTGTGACCATTAGCAAAGTATGTGCATCCTTGTCGCGCACGTCGTGGTACTGGCGTGTACGACAAGGAGGCGCATACTTCAGAGCATGAACTCGCGCGCGAACTGAGAGACCCATTCAGTACTTTCAATGTTACAGGTTTTGCTATGATATTCAAAAAATTGCCTACTGCACACAGGAAATAATGTGGGTTGATTGATAACAATGATAACCTTCCTAATATTATGTAAGATTCTTTTAAATTGGTTTAATGCTTTTTAATTTTATCCCACCAAATATTAAAATGTTATAAATCGTTATAATAATAATTGATCAACATATGTTTTATATATTTTAGGAATAAAGAAATAAATATAAAGCCTGATAGGGAGCAAAATAAATACCTAAAAACTAAAATAAATGAAAAAATGTTTTTTCTACTACAGTAACTAGATCTAATGAAAATATTACAGATTGTACTAAAATACCACTGGTCAGTCAGATGGACTGGATAGCCAAAGCTAAAGATTGTGCTTTGGGAAGGCCTGTGTCCCGTCAAGTACTGCTAATGTGTTTTTTTTTTATTAAATTACTATCTATAGATAAATTTACTATCTATAGATAGTAATAAAATAGTATAATAAACAAAACTTGTAGGTATACACAGCATAAAACAAACCTGTTGGTAAGTGTATGATGGTGTTTCTTGCCATCGCAATTTCCTCCAGTTCTGTTTGATACGATCTGGATTTAAGTTGCTCCTCCCCATCGCAATCCTCCATGGTGTATCCAAGTGTTTGTTACTGTAAACAAAATGCTATACAACTTAAAAAGTTATCTAGGTACCTATGAGATGAGTAACAAAAAAATAAAACCTAGATCAATCTGCTAAAATAACTGAATTTTGTGAAAAAATTACATGTTCTTAAAAATTGTATACCTTACTTTTGAAAGGATTCATTGAGGACAAAATCCTGGGCAAATTGAATCTTATACAATGTTTTGGGACAATGTTCCCAAAATTTCCCAATGGAGATGTACCCTCATTGGGAACATTTCTTGGGGAACTTTTGTATCTGATACCTACAATGTGCCAGAAGAATACCTGGCTTAAATGAATTATTTTCTTTTTGAAACATTTTTCTGGGCTACTTTAGTCTGTGATGATACTGATGATTTACCTACAGATCTTATAAAACAAGAGTAGCAAAAACAAAGATTTCATAATAATTTCAACAAGTAACAATCTAGTCCAGGCAGTCAAGTCCAAAAGTTATGTAGTAAATTAAACTTGGTAGTATTTATGACTTATGTCCTTTCTTCCTAACTAGTATGGTAAATTATGAAACTTTCTATGTGCCTAATTGTAATTTATGTGATGAAATTCCATCCAGCATAATGAATAAGATTCAAGTAAGATTTCATTGAAAGAATTAAAAACTGTGTGGAAAATGAATGAAGCTATACAAATAAAAGATTCAGTCTTACCTGAAAGTAAAGTCGTTTCTTGCCGGCGGTCAACACTGCTGATCACAGCACACAATTTTATTTAGAAAAGAAAATAAAACTTGCAGCTGAGCCGGACCACCGCGGACCGATCGTTTTATGTTTATGTTTGACAGTGGATGGCCTGGTCGGTGTTGCCAGCTGGCCGAGCTAAAAAGAAGTGTGCACACTAAATACACTAACCGCGCGGTTTTTCTATTACATTAAAATTCCATCAGATATAGCCAAGATAAAATTGCTAGGTATTTTCTAACTAGCAATATAAGAGCTGGATAGATTTTAATTTTGTTGGTCTGTTCTATTTAAAGCTAAACACCATCTTATATTTGATTTTTTTATTATTTTGATATTTAGACCTATGTTCCTTGGGGAAAGTTGTTCAGTTTCATTGACAGAACACACCCTTAACGGATCCGCCACTAATAAAAATACACCCTATATAAGAGTCACGCATACATGTAAATAAATCTTGTATAAATTAGCTAGTCAGTTAAAAATAAATGTCTTTTTCCACGGAGCTGTGAGTTTGACTTGATCTCCCTAAGAAGTACCAGCTCAAGCGCTGACGATTCCTTGAGGTACCTAGCACAAGCGCTAGACAATTGGACCCTATACTAGCACAAGCGCTAGACGAGCTGCAGACTCTCTACCAGCACAAGCGCTGGCGACTCCTAGAGGTGCCTAGCACAAGCGCTAGATGATCAGACCATCTACCAGCACAAGCGCTGACGATCCTTGGATGTCATGTTCATGCTTACTTCCACAGGATCCCCTCACTGTGGCCAAGACTACCTTAGCCTATCCACGGTCGTATGAGTCTGTACGACTGGCAGTGAGCTGACCTATCCTGTGCACATTGCACGTCGTGCACAACCCCTATTTCCTTCCCACTTTCCTCCTGTTACCGTAGGCCGCATTGTAACAGGTGTCCCGTACTTATCTATATATGTATCTATTGTCGCTTATCATCCGGGCTAGGGTGGTAGGTGGTAGGTAGGGTTGTTAGAGTTGTTTCTAACAGTTCCCCCTTCTCATTCGTGTATAGTCAGCTAGCTATTACACTCACGACACTTACACTAACCAGTAACACTAAATCATAATATTTCCATTAATAATAATTTGCTAATGACAGACACCACACATACGGTACAGTCACACTGAAAATAGCTAGTTGACTCTACAATTACACTTATTTTATTATAATAATATGAGCTACCTACTTTTTGATTGATATGTTATGAAATCCAGTCATCTTGCTATTATACCTACATATTAAGTGTCATTCATGTAAAAAATCAATAAGACATTGGGAACGATTGAATTAAAAAAATAATAATTTACAAAGTACCTGCCTACACAAAATAAAGAGTGTTTTTTTATAAAATGGTACTGACTTTTCATTTAAAGGAACGTTATTTCAACTTAGCTTAGCACCCTCTACATGACACTTGGGAGGCCATAGAAAGTTTCCCATTATATAGTGTGAAATTTTACTAGTGAGTAGTGACCGATGGCGAAAACTCAGAACCGACCAGTGATAACGAACAACGTTCCCCAAGTAACATAGGTCGAAATACGAAAAAATTTTGGACCTCCCATACAAACTTGCCGATCAGCTGATTTTAGTTACTAAGGGAGGCCCAAATTTTTTTTTTCGTATTTCAACCTATGTTCTTAGTTTTCGCTATCGGTCACAGGTAAAATTTCACCCTATATTTCCTAAACCATACCTACATTTTAATTTCTTAACATCTGCGTCAAGAAAATAAATCATTGTTCAAGTAACAAAACATGTAATTTACAGTTAATCCAATGAAAGTTATATTATTTCACAAGACATGCGCTGCACTACACTATTATGTACATACCTATAGTAAATCTGGTACCGCGGCGATCTTTCCCGTAGTGTGTAACTGGTTTATAGTGTGCATCAAGAGAGTATTGACCTTTTGCGTTCACTTTCTAGAATCTTCGGGCCTTCGGCAATGGTTTTACTGATCGGGGACTTCCCCTATCATCGTGTCTCAACTCAACAGTATCACATTTTAGTTTAAAATCAATACATAGTCCTTTTATGCAGTAGCAAGATAAGTGCATTTTATTGTTTATTGTAGATCTGTTTGACCTATCCGAAAAGGACACGTGTATCCTATTTTGAATATTTTAAAGAATATTGTGATCTAAACGAAATTTTATAGCTGGCAACATTCACATAAAACTTTGACAGTTGGCTAACAGACATTAAAGCTGTCTGGCATGATATTGCTCGGTATTGTATTGCACGACAAGATAGTGCATGATATCAATATTCGTTAATACAGGGTGTTAATTTAAATGCGTGCCATAGCTTCAGGGTAGGTTAGGTATCGATAAAGCATGCCGTAAAAAATATTGAAAAAAATCTCAGTTACAAAATTTTCTTTTTTTTCTGACATTTGATTCAAATGCCTATATCTCAGCCGAAATTCGTTCAATCTCAAAGTTGTTTAGACGAAAGTACTTGTATGAACACTCTTTAAACAACAACAATGTCACAAATAGTTTTTTTTAAAGTTTTGACTAAATCTGAAATAACGTTTTGGCAGTAGTCATATCTGTCAAATGCATTAAAAGAAAACTATAGACTGCTACCTAAAACCAGAAAAGACTACAAACAGTCCAAGTTTCGCTGATGTCCGGTGGAGTTGGTGACGTCATGTGGCTTGTGTCATGGCAGTCTGGCAAGGCGTTGCGGAAAACAGATACTATACATCCTGGACGTAGGCCTCCCCCAGGATACACCTTCCAAGCGTGGTGATAGCATGGACTTGCTCTTTACGACTCAAAAAGAGCAAGTTCATGCACAGATGAGCACTGTAGTGGACTAGTTGTTAAGGTTCAACGTCAGAGCAAGCCGCCCAAAGTATGTCAATAGATGGCGTTAGTTACGTTATTTTACGTAGGTAACGTGGTATTACTATTTTTCACAATATAACAATGAATTTTCGAGTAAGCAGCAACCTTCGAAAATAGTTCACTGCTAGGAACAATAATTTAAATACAATTAGTATATTTTTTAAGTAATTCTGTTACATTTGCCGATACAAAGTTACATTTTGCGTTTCTGTATATAGACGAGACTCAATCACACACAGACAAGGCCAGTTTGAAAAGGAAAGACCAATTTGACACTATGCTTTGAGTTTGACCTTAGCTTTGACAGCCGTTGTGGCTTGATAATGCTAACTAAGATTTGCAATTATATCTGAAGTAGGTTTCGATCCTGAGACTCAGAGCTCAATTTCAGAAAGTGTGATTTGTGAAATCGTTTACGGAAATCCGTAACAATCGTATCATATTTTCTACTACTCGAACTTGTTAATACCTTGGACGTGTTGGAATTGATTAGGATGTGAAATGGAAGAATATGGATGTGTCAGTAGTAGAACGTGTGATACGAGCACATTTAGAAGCTGACTTCCGCATGCGATAATTCAAAAATAGTACTCCTGGATGGTCCTAGCAAAATATTTTTATTTATTGACGAATTTTTATTTTTATTTATGATTTTTATTTTTATATCGTATGAAATTGTGTAGATGCATTTTTGATTACTGAAAACTACTTTTACATTAAATAACTGCCACCAACAGTTTTCACGAAAAATTTCGCCAAGATGAGCGCATTATGTCTAACCCTGCAAAAAAGTTATCAGGTCTCAAGTAGAACCAGGCTTTTGAATCTACACACCCTCGTTTTGGCGTAGGCGTATTTGCGGTATAGCCGTGATTTTTAAAATTGACTACGCGGCGTAGTAGAAACTTCTCGGTACCTACTCTGAGTTCGACCTACAGAGAGTATTATTTTTAGATTTTTATAGAAAACGCTATCCTATAAAGATCACACTCTTCTAAAGTATACCGAAAACTAGAGTTTGAAAAAAGGTAGGTAATGTCGTCGCTCTTCACTTGGCTCGTCTTGGCAGGGCACAGCTGTGCCTCCAGATAAGTTAGGTAAAAAAAATACCCACCAAAAACATAAATTTAAAATGGAGGTCAAGTTCGAACGCCTAAAAAGAGTGGAAATCTAAAGGCAAGTTTTATCATGATTACAACCATAATATATATTCACTCGATCTTGGCGGTCTTACTCGAGGCACAGCTAATGAGCTACTTCTGATAAGAAGAGCCGATCTTACGGAGCTAATTTTGTGCTTTTATCAGTTTCTATCACAAAATTTTAAAACCCGCCTATTCAAATGAATAAATAATAAAAAAAAATGAATAATGTTATGGTTTTAATTATGATAAAATTTGGCTTTAATTTAGATTACAGGGTAACAGTGGATGCTGGGAGAATGGAATATGTCAATGAGTATCTTCAGCTGGGCCAAATAGTCTCTTTCCAGGCACGTCAAGACAAAGAAGTTGCTAGACGCACCGAAAATGCCTGGAGGAGCTATTGGTCCATGAGAGAGCACATGAAGAGTGACCTTTCGATTTCGCTCAAACGAAAACTCATGGACGTTTGCATTCTCCCAATCCTTACCTACGGTGCTCAGACTTGGTCTTTGACAGAAGCTCAAAGGTCCAGCCTCAAGATTTGTCAGCACGCCATGGAGCGCAGTATGTTAGGCCTGAAGCGGACTGACCGGGTCAGGAATACCATATTGCGTTCCAAGACGAAGATTTCTGACGCAGCCCGATCGGCAGCCAAACTTAAATGGGATTGGGCCGGTCATGTATGTCGTATGCCAGATGATCTGTGGGCGAAAACAGCAACCCTGTGGAAACCACCCACATCGAGACGACGCCGCGGAAGACCCCGTCGTAGGTGGCGCGACGAGCTGGATGCATATAGGAAAGATTGGCACCTGGATGCTCAAAATAGAACAGGATGGAAAGAGGAAAGGGAGGCCTTTGCCCAGCAGTGGGACAATGTAGGCTAATTAAGATAAGATAAGAATTTAGATTATACACGTAACTCTGTTTTAGGCGTAAGAATTTGTCCTCCATTTCACATTTATATGTTTTTGGTGGGATTTCGCCTCTTTTTGTTCGGAATGTGATAAAGTAACTACAAACTACTTTTATAATTTTGGTTTGAAATCGATTTTCAAACGTAAGTTTTACATGGTGTCATTATGTGTGTAAACTGTGTAAAGTTTCATTCTGTACAGTAGATAAATAGATACCTATGTAGGTACAGGGTGCGGATATGACTTGAGTAATTAAAAAAAGCATCGATTATTAACAAAAATCTAATATTCATTGTTTCTTTTGCGCGGACTTCGGAAATTTTGAAAATGTAATCGATTAATTCTTATTTTATATAATCGATATTTCTTTTTCAAATATTTATCTATTTTTTAAATAATCTTTATTTTTCACATCCCTGATACAGGCGGGTCAAAAGAGTGCAGTGTGTATGTAACACTGTGCTCGCGGCTTGTGTTTAGAACTTGGCTGGCGCACTGTCGTGCGCTTTGACAAACAAGGATATTTCAATCGTTTTATGAAACCTAAACCATGTTTAGTCCAGGACTTCTAGGTGAGGAGAATATTAGTCTAGGTTCCATATTTGTAACACTCGTAGAAATAAAAATACATTTTTTCTGCAAATTTTATTTACCCTTTTATATTTTGTAGGCACGTATATAGTTAGATATAAGTGATGTACATACGTATATTTATATTCTATTACTACCACTTCCATTTCGGTTCTTAGTCCAGGTGCTCTAGGTAAAGGTATTACCCACCGTTTTAGCGTTTATTTAAATAATGTTGTAGGTGCATTTCATCCATCTCTTCCCGTCGGTTGCCTCACTGCTGTGGATCATGACTCCGTACACTATCTTTCTTTGGTAATTTGTTCCCATTTAGCTCGATCTTTTGCTTCATGTAGAGCCGTGTTGGTGGACATCTCCATTTGTTCGGAGACTTGATCTAGCTACCGTACCGTCCTGTGGCCCTCTTTCCATCAATTTTCCTCGTCAACAGCAGTTTTTCCAGATTGTCTGATTCTCTTTTGACATTATATCCAAAGTTCTGCAGTTTCCGGAGCGTGCATTTCGTGGTGTGGACAGCCGTGTGTTTTTTCCAGTCTCAACTCCTCTAATATGGTTACGTTGGTTGGTCCATAAAGCCGCCCAGGAATCCGGAGCATTCGACGCCAACACCACATCACGAAGACGTCAATTCTCTTTTATAAACAGCCTTGAGAGTCCAGGTTTCTGAGCTACGGCTCAGTTACGGCTGAATATGGAAATTTATAGGTACTAAAGGAGGACTTTTGTTTGAAATTGGTTTTAAATTTAACTATATGTACGAAATAATAAAACGCTAGTTTTATTTATATTCTCTCTGCGAAATAATTAATAAATACGATCAAAATCAAGTTTTTGATATTTTCATTGTTGAAACTTTTGATTTATAATTGTGTCAGTCATTGAAAGCTTACGTCAAAATCAGGACCGTTCAGTGAGTTTCATCTCGGGAGTTTCATACTGAGATAAAGAGTTTTAAAACGTATTCTGAGGAGATTTTTATTCAATGTGCTCTAGGATTTCTATGGATCGCACTCACATACGGAAATTGATCAAATATTTGCATATTTTCTAAAGCTAAAAAACCTCAGAAATAACTTAAATATCACATTTTATCAGATTCAAGAAATTAAAATGGTCTAATTTACGTTATAACACTATATTTCATGTATGAAACAGGGTAGTTTTTCTGTCTTTGCCGATTAAAATTTGTATGGAAATCTGCTCTGACGTTGATCCTTAAGTGTAGATCGATACACCTAGAATTTCGTGTCGCCATGATCGACTGTCATTGTCATGTCGGGCAATATCATATTGTGAATTATCATGTTGGCAGTTTCTGACTTGACGTTGGTTGACAGCTCGGCTCAGCTGGGCAAATTTTTGGTAGCGTGCCGAGTATGCTAAAGTAATTTGCCGAAGTGGAAAAGCCGACACAGTAATGCCAAACAATCCGATGTCAGATAGTACAACTACACGAAGTACGTTGTGAGCAATTCTCTTGTCAATAAAGGATGGGAGTAACTGTACTAGCATGATCTGTCGGAGCCCACACCGTCGTCCTTGTATGCTCCTAAAACTGTTAACGTCTACGACGGAAAGGACTGTCAGACGAGTTGTCAACTTCTAAACGTATTTTATGCATTCGGTGGTGTGCTTCACAGATGAACTTAAATATGTAGACTAGCTGTGTGCTTTTTTAGGAAGCAAGAGCTAATCATAGTATTACATCTTGCCTATATTTGATTTTTATTTCAGTAAAAGACAGTCTGACTATCGTGCTAAGCAAAGCAGATCCAGCTTCAGAATACCATCACAGAACGAAGTAAAATGTAGATGGAAGGGTTGAGGGTTGAGGTGCATTAAGGTGGCCTGGCCCACATTGCAGCAATCTTCTGTCCAAATAGAATTATGAAAATTATTTGTTCAACACCTATGTTTATTGCTCTTGTGGTGTAGCTTTATTGTGGCAGGTGGGTCTAACACTGGGAAATGTGATAGAATAGCATCACCATGGGCACCGCCGCGCCGTGATAAGTGACTGAGGGATAATGATCCAGGAAATGGACAATAGCATTTGCTGTAATAGCTTCTCATAATATGCTCCCCAATCTGCCTATAAGATATCGTGGTTATGGCACAATACCCCATCTATAAAACTGGGAAAGCCTGTGTCCAGCAGTGGACAGTTGTTTGTGTAAATATGTTGTTTCAATAGTAGGTAGGTATTATGATGGTTAGCAGCTCACTGTTTTCTTACTTTCTTGTCAGATTAGTTTTTAATTTCTACCCATTCTTGTTGCGAGCCTTGAGTGTTTGTTTGTCTTTTCCCCCAAATCTGAGCGAGGGTGCACTTCCTTGGGAACTTAGTTCAGATACTTCTTTGTATCTGATAAAAAGTTTAGGTATCTGAACAAAGTTTTTGGGGTTTTGTCCCCTGAATACCTGCCTTCTCATTTTTTCATACTTACCTAGTCTTCTACAAACTGCTCTAGTGAAACATTGTTCTAGGAAATGCCCAACAGATTAAGGAAAATATTTCAAATGCTGATGAACGGAAATAGTTCAAATACCTACCTAACTATGAATGCGATGAAGAGGTGTTTGATCTACTGGATCTACTGAACAAACTTGTGTTTCTGCCACAACGATGTTAGAATAGATGAAAGTGCAGAAGATGTGAAAAAGGTGGCAGGCATTCCCTTTATTCCCAACTGCCACCCCCCCTGTCTGCCACGGGGTGGCAGTCGGGAATAGTTCGCCACCCCCCTTGGAGCGCCGCGGAGGTTGATTCTACTAGTGATTAGTATTTGATTATTACTATTTTCTTAAAGATATTGAAGTCCTCGTTATATCTAAAAACATACTAATATATTGTTGTTGTAACCTCATATAGATGTGTTCTTAATTAAATTTAACCCTATTAAAGGACTTGTAACACTAGACTGCAAAAAATTACTTTAAATCATGATTATTGTTTCAATAATAATAGGTAACAAACATCCAGAGTTACAAATAAACAGTTTTTAAAAAGTGCTATCTAAGTATTTCTTTTCATTGGTATCTATCTCTATCTTCGTACCGCTTGACAATAAAGGATATAGTGCTATCTCTCTCTTTTTAATGTAACAAGCTTTTCTGGACAATAGGTGCAATAAAAATACATAAGGTACAATAGCCATGCGCTGGCCAATAGCTACTTACTATGCTCCTGGAAAACCCAAAAACCCTTCTGACCTGCAAATTTTTGCTATTATTTACTCAGTTGTGCGCAAGCTTTTTAACATGGCATTTGAATAGCCTACCTACCATAAAAATAATACCTACAATTGGTATGATAAACAATTTATCTACTAAATTATCAATTCCGTATGTATTAGTAGAATCACCCGTAGTTAGGGTGGCGAACTATTCCCGATGGCCACGGGGTGGCAATCGGGAGTAGCAAACTGGGGGGGTGGCACTTGGGAATAAAGGAGGCATTCCAGTTTTCAGGATAAAAAATGAAAAAGATAAGTTTATATTGTACATAAAATATATTGTAAAATGCTACTTTACATACCAATCAAAATATATTTTTTTAATAAACAGCTTGTCAGGATAATGAGAAAACAAACATTAGAATATAATTTTTTGCTGTAGGTTATCAATTTGTAATTTTATTTAACTACCTTAACTACCTTTATACTTATAAGCTTGGCCCTATTGACATGATAAGAGTTGGATTGGACTAAGTTGATAATAAGGACTCTTGATATACCGGGAGTAACAGAAAGGGTATAACAAGCCAAAATGAGGTCAAGGTACTCATGAAACTGAACAACATTCCCTATGGAACATAGGTCGAAACAAGAAAAAAAAATTGAACCCCCATAGTAAATCAATAAGCTGATCGGAAATTTTGTATGGGAGGCCCATTTTTTTTCATATTTCGACATAAGTTCTATGGGTAAAGTTGTTCAGTTTCATGAGTACCTTGACCTCCTTTCGGCTTGTTATACCTTTTCTGATACTCCCTGTATATTTGTATGCCTACGCCTTCTTGTAAACAGTGTACCCAATCAGATGCTGGCACCCATTCCGACCCAGCTTTATAAAGGAGCTATTGCTTATTAGCAAGATGGTTGCTTGCTTCAAATTAGAGGTCATGTTAACTTAGCATCTGTTGTTATTTACATTAAGGTAAATACAGAGTAGTGACACAATCATGCAACAACTACAGCTATCAGTAGGTTATACACAATGAGCGACTCTCAGAAGCACTGATGTGATGCTAAAAGTTTCTCCTTGCTTTGAAGTTTGTTAATAAAACAATATAGGTACAATGTTCAAAAGTAAGTAAGACATCAGTTTCTTGTTTGGTGGATCTTGACATTCTGAAGCATTTTCCAGGAAACACCAGCACTGTAAGAGAAAAAAAAAAGCATTGTAAAAATCTTAAATACTTATCTGGGGGCACCAGTGCTGTCCAAGTCGAGCTGAAAGCGGCACAGCCATACCATCCTTTACTCGGACCAGTTCAGGCCATTTTCCCCCCCCATAACTCCCTTGTGGATAAGTTTAGAACCCTCATTTCAAAATATCTTATCAGCAGTTTAGAAGTTATACATAGTTAGAAGTTATAGTTTCTTAATTTTCTGCCTGACGGACCGATCATCAAAATTCTAAGGTACTTCTAGCAGACTGAGGAGCTTCAAACTTAAGGCTGGTATACTCACTTTTGATTCAACATCTAGAGCTCCTATAGGCACCAACGTCAATGAGGTGTGTCGAGTCACAAAGTGTACCTGTCAAGCAGAAGAGCAATAATATAAACTTTATAATATAACTGAAAGTGACGGACAACTTCTTAAGGCTGGTATACTCACTTTTGATTCAACATCTAGAGCTCCTATAGGCACCAACGTCAATGAGGTGTGTCGAGTCTCATAGTGTACCTGTCAAGCAGAAGAGCAATAATATAAACTTTATAATATAACTGAAAGTGACGGACAACTTCTTAAGTCTGGTATACTCACTTGCGATTCGACATCTAGAGCTTCCGGATGATCTTTCCGGCCAGTTCGAGCATGGCGACCACTTCTACTCCTGATCAAGACGGCGCTGATGGGCTCGCATGTATAGTGCACCTGTCAAGCACATGGCTCTTTCCCTGGGGACAAAACATTAAAGTAAATGTTGATTCTTAGCAAACATACGAAAATTTCTGTCTGTTTCCATCCACTCTGAGGGTTTACTCCAACACTTACTAAGTAAATTCAGAAATCTACTCCTTCGGATATGGTCAACCGCTGAGTACAAAACGTAGTCACTTAGAGCAAGAGACCCACACCATGGTATAATAAGAGACTATGACCCACACAAAATAAACCCATGAAGAAACCAAAAAGAACTGACTGACTGACACTTTTTTTGGCGCGGTGTTGTGTTTTGTTTATTGAACGACACTATATTACACAACAGCAGCAGCATTGCCGTGTGATGTCGGCTTAGAATAGCATCACCCCATTTCTTTCCTGTGGGTGTCGTAAGAAGCGACTAAAGGACTCGAGGGTATCATGTGTATTGCAATTTTAGGCGACAGGCTGACAACCTGTCACTATAGCGATACACGACAATAGCTAAAACGGCCCTCAAATATTATGTGTCAGACGTGGCGATAATGACCGTACTTTTACGGTCGTTGACGCTCTGCCTACCCCGCAAGGGATAAAGGCGTGATATATGTATGTATGTATGCAGCAGCATAAGCCCCCATAATAATTTCAATGTACAAAATAAAATGAACTAAAACTTACAAAAAAATAGTAGCGACGGAGCTGGCGATTTATTGATTCAATGATTTGTAACTAAACTGAAAGAGAAACAAATTGATTAATTTTAGTACCTAAATAGCCAAACCTAATTTAAAAATATCTCATTTAATTTTGCGGCAACGTAGGACGTCAAAAGAATTCTATTAATGTCTAGTCTATGAATGTCTATAAGTATGTATAGTCTACTTACCTACTTAAAATTACTTAAATAAATATTCGGAGAATCTGCTGTATTGGTCGTCTACAAAAGGGACAACTGCTTCCTGCCTGGAAGTGAGCCTGACACTCATCACACATGGTATGCCCACAACTTATTAAGGCGACTCGCACCGGGGCTTCCATGCATACTTCGCATACTCCACGATCGAGCTGTAAAAAACATGCGAGTCAGATAACGAGACAGTAATTTATAGAAAGGTAAGTGAGACATGGATGTTAACAAGACATGATGTAATGTACTTACACGTGCAGCAGGCAAAGCTGGACCAGGAGGATCGGGAGCCGAGCCAGCAACCACAACTGCAAGTGGAGCTTGGATTCCACGTAGCTGTGGTACAGGTGCTGCTGGTGCAATATAAGATGCCGCGGGTGGCGATGAAGGCCTGCGTGCCGCGGGTGGCGAAGAAGGCCTGCGTGCCGCAGGGGGTGCAGAAGGCCGTTGAACCGCGGGGGGCGCTGAAGGCCCTTGTACCGCGGGTGGCGATGAAGGCCTGCGTGCCGCGGGTGGCGAAGAAGGCCTGCGTGCCGCAGGGGGTGCAGAAGGCCGTTGAACCGCGGGGGGCGCTGAAGGCCCTTGTACCGCGGGTGGCGATGAAGGCCTGCGTGCCGCGGGGGGCTCTGAAGGTCTGCGTGCTGCGGGAGGCAGTGCAGGCCTGCGTGCCGCTGGGGGCGCAGAAGGCCCTTGAACCGCGGGGGGCTCTGAAGGCCTGCGTGCCGCGGGGGCTCTGAAGGCCTGCGTGCCGCGGGGGGCTCTGAAGGCCTGCGTGCCGCGGGGGGCTCTGAAGGCCTGCGTGCCGCGGGGGGCTCTGAAGGTCTGCGTGCTGCGGGAGGCAGTGCAGGCCTGCGTGCCGCTGGGGGCGCAGAAGGCCCTTGAACCGCGGGGGGCTCTGAAGGCCTACGTGCCGCGGGTGGCAATGAAGGCCTGCGTGCCGCTGGTGGCAATGAAGGCCTGCGAGCCGCTGATGGCAATGAAGGTCTGCGTACTGCGGGTGGATCCAGACCCTGGGGAGCCACGGGTGCAGCTAGAACGGGTGGGGGGGGTGCCACAGGGTGATCGTCGTCGTCTCCACTGGTTTCATCCTCATCGCCCTCATCGGCCCCGAGAGGATCCATCAACCCCGCGCCAATGCGCAAAAAATCTGCTATGGTAATCCGCCCCCCAACTAGAGCAATGCGCTCTTGCTCCACCCTTCGCAGGTCCACGGCGTGGCGCAATTGGTTTTTACGGGGCAACGGTCTCCCATTAAGGTGCCTCTGGAACCGACTGCTGGATGTCGTTAGCAGACGGTTTATATTTCCTGTAGGTACAATACAATACTTGAGTTAATTTGAATACAGTCAATTAAGCATGCAGCATACTGAGTGAATTTTTTAATGAAAAGCAAAAAGTAATAAGTAATTGTTAGTATATAGGTACTTACCTAAGATATATAATATAATAGTAAATATTACTTACAGTATTGGAACTAAGTAATTTTGAGTCCGCGTCATGCCAATGAAGCGTCTTAATTAATTTGTAAAATTTATCGACGCCGACTCAGAATTACTCAGAGTTCCAATATTGTAAGTAATATAGTACAAAAACATATCTTAGGCAAGTACCTATATACTAGCAATACTTATTATTTTTGTTTTTCAGTTTTCGGCGGTGATATTTTCTGTTAAAAAGATTTTTTATGGTGGGCAATCATTGGCAAATGTTGGACACTCCACAACACAGTGACGTTCATTATCGTGCTGTGCACTACAGTGTCGGGTGAGTAATGCTGCAAACCCAACCTAAAAGTAACTTATTCATACAAATAAAAGATGGCAATAAAATACTTTGTTTGATTACTATACCTGTGTAGGTACAGTAATCAAACAAAGGTCGGTCTCGGTAATGTCTGAGATATTTTTGTTTCGAGCTATATATTGCGTTGCGTTGATCGAAGGAATAAAAATATAATGTAAACCGTCGAATGCAATATACCTAATTATTACTTTGCAACTCTGGACATTGCCTGCCTGTATTGGAAGTGTCTATATAGCGGGGCGCCCCGCTCGATAGTCATTTAGGCTATTCACCGGGGCGCCCTGCTGAATAGCACTTTGTTTTTGGATAGGCTATTGAGCGGGGCGCCCTGCTAAATAGCGCTTTGTCTGTGGTTTAGCTATTGACCGGGGCGCCGGTCCGCCGTTATTTCGACTCGTATGTAGGTATCATGGTAGGTATAATTACAGGGCAAGTGTATCCACTTTGATTTGATTTAGTAAATCTATGTTGTTTTATAATTAAAGGGTTTATTGAAATCTTCTTCTTCTTCTTCTTTTCATGTGGGACACCGTGTCGTTCAACGAACCGATGAACCCTGGTGTCAGAGTTTTTCAACTGCCTACTGCAAGTAGCAGGCCTCTGACATGGTTGTGTAACGACCGCCATCATAGACAGCAACCGGGACCGACGGCTTAACGTGCCCATCCGAAGCACGGAACCATCTTACTTGCGGACAATCAGGTGGTTCAGCTTGCAATTTCCTAACCAGACGATCAAATTCACAAAGTGATAAATATCAACTTTGTGGTGACCTACCGGGAATTGAACCCGGAACCTTTGCGTGGCAGGTAGGCATACTAACCACTGCGCCACATCGGCTGTCATTGAAATAAATTTTAGGTAGATAATTAGTTCTCTATTATACTGTGTTCATGTGTCTTTATTTAACAGAACGACAATTACAAACTTACGTGTTTGTTTTGTTTGACCTCGCTCGCATATAGGTACATACTGTCTAACTAGAAAAAAAGACGCCAGTAGTCCATACTAATCCTTTCTCATCCATCCTCATAATGTTTTCACTCATCACCATAACTTCCTCACCCATCCTCACGCATCCTCATCACTTTCTTACCCATCTTACTTAATCCATCCTCATCACTTCTTCAACCATCTTCGTCCATCTTCATTACTTCCTCACCAACTCTCATCACTTCCTCACCCATCCTCATCACTTCCTGACCCATTTCTTCTTTATAGATTTACTAAATCAAATCAAATTATTACCTTTAAATAAATGAGTATAGATATACAATCATGTGGGTAATGTTTTATTTTATTCTTTAAAAGCTTATTTAAGGACCCTCTAAGTTCAGTGCAAATATCAGGATGTATTCTACTCATAAAAACTGAAGATCTTTTCATGGTTACTTTTGCTAGAAATATTAAAAAAATATTGGACCTCTCATACGAAGTTTCTTACATCTAGGTACATACACTTTGTATGAGATGCACATTTTTTTTAATATTTTGAATAAGTAACTTAGAAAAGTTGTTCAGTTTTAGACCCTAAAAATATTTACACTGAATTTCATACAACCAATAGGAAAACTACCTAGGTACTCTTATTTATAAATGAAACTACACTTTGAAGGAGCCGGCAGACTTTATCTCTTCCTCGGGATGACATGCCTATGGTGCTTGCTTAAGGGTGATCGCAGAAATGCAGGAACTGATTAGAGACAAGTACTGTGGCAGCTAATTTATGGTAGGTATTTCCATCTTGGCAGCCAAGTAACTTGCATCCTGCCCTGAGAAAGAAGAAGAGGAACTTGTGACATTCTGCGCTAGGTAGACTACTAAACTCATATCCACATTCTGAGCAAGATGATAGGTTCTCTTTGAGGATTTCATTGATTAAAGACTATGAATAACAAATAAACAATACATTTTGTAGAAAGAAGGAAAAATGTTTATTTGTTATTAAATATTCCAATCATAATAAACTTGAAACATAAATACAACACAGGTACCTAGGCAGGTCTACATATTTAAGTTAATTTGTGTACCTAGGTAACAAAAAGCAGTCCACTCGCAAATACTTTAAAAGAATACACTCTCACAAAGCACCGGTCTTGAGGGTCATTTTTAGCGGTAATCAATATGTAGGTACAGCATGTGAAATTATGGAAAGTAGTACCTACTTACTTACTCAAATTTTTACCTGGATGGCAGGTCATCAAATAAGTATCTTGCCGGTGGAGTAATTTCCATTCCATTCTTGTCTACATCCATCTCCAGTTCAATTACCAAGTAGGTAGGTATGTTATTTCTGTTATTGTTTTGGGAAAATCATAGGTGAAAATATATCATTCTCATGTTGCATACCTATAGAATGAGAAAATACTAATTAATAACCACTGACAAATGTCCATTCAACCTAGAACCTATATAGATAATATTATGTCATTGGGTCCAACGGGCTCAATCAACATCACTTCTCCAAATAAATCATGTCATTGGGTCGTTGGACGACTTGGTGTCCCACTCGAAGAAGAAGACTAGGTGAGAGTAGGTACAGTACAATATGTTTCATTTTCTTTGTTGGTTTTCTGTATTCTAACAGACAAAGTGTACAGATGTAAATAAAACTGACGTTTTCTAACAGATCATCAAGCAGATGATAGGTACCTACAGACCTACTTACTTCAGATATCTTTGCCTTGTACATTGGATTTTAGCTGTCTCTATCCGAAGGTAGGTGCTACACCTGGTGAGCACCAACCTCTCAGGATCCATCCAACAATACAATTGACAATATGTACACAACCAAACCACTCGATGAACCCTGGAGTCAAAATACTACACTCGATGAACGACGTACATGATGAACCCTGGAGTCAAAATACTAATCATATTTGTTATGGTATGGTTGTGTATGTTATAAAGACATACCTACATACACAACAATAACATTCTTTGCGCACTTCTCCTTCTTCTATCGTGTCGATGGCAATTTTTAAATGTGACCAGACCAGTGTGTAGCCACGCGGGCAGCCTCATTGGTGACATCCCAAAGGTCTTCAAGTGAGCAGGTGATGGGGCAAGACATTTGCCCATATAGTATTCTTTGGATCTGATCTGATTGAACCCTACGATTACGATCCATCGCTACATTGATGTGAAATAAGATATTAAAAAACGCACCTCGGCTCAATGTAAGGCTTGGAACGGAACGTAATAAACCCAATACAGTACTGGTGAATACTGGGACGTGAAATACGGCATGATGACACAATGATCAAGCCGTTTTTTATGTCACAGTTTTTAATGTATGTGCCGTAAAACAGGGTAGCCCATGACGGTACGAACAGTCAAATTGAGCTGTCAAAAGTATGACGGTTCAGGCAGTACTCCATGTCCAATTATTTCTCGTTCGTTACATTGAATACGTTGTATCCTAATATGATGACGGCAAATCCACTGCGGTACCTTATAACTCGATTTTTATAACTGTGCGTTTGGAGCTGTCAAACTTTCTATACGATTTGACACTTGAACTGTCAAAATCCATACAAAATTTGACAGCTACAAACGCACAGTTATAAAAATCGAGTTATACTTTGGCATACACGGGTACGACTCAAATTTTTTGGTTATATTTTTGTGATCAATTAATTGATTTTACTTTAAATAACTACTACTGAATTAAACATGAGTTCTAATACAAGTTTCCTGCCCCTATATTTTAGTATATTCCTTGTAGCTCTTGTAGACTTTGTTTGTCCTGGAGGTAAGTAATCAAATCTTTCTAAACCAACAATTTATTTATTTCAGGAATTTTAAGGGTTTACCTACTGATATGATGGATGATATTGATAACTAAAGTTGCTTTATATCCCAACCAATTATATTAGCTGTTAAACGAACAGCTAAAGTTCCAGGTCGAATAATATTTCTTTTCAATTAATACTATAAAAGGTATTAAAATTCTAGGATACCCCACCGTGGGGTCACCTTTTGGCACCCTGTACTGGATTTGAGTGAGGTGCACAGTTTTTTCAAAAAAATACATGCATTTCTTGTTTTTATTTCAGCAAATGATTTACATTTCCATGATGGAGCTTCTATGGCTGATGTGATTGCGGGCGATGTTTTTTTCGAAATACTGGACCCGCCAGAGCTAGGATACTCTTTTCGAATAAGGCCAGCCAAAGATTTTGGTACTACTTTTGTAAGTATTTTCATGTTTTACTACTTTTGACTCTCGGGCCGATGGAGTATAGAGACCCAGTCTTGCAAGCCAGGAAAGGAACAGAAATCTTATGGTACTAAATAATGGGATTAGGCCAAGATAGATAAAGATAGGTCTCGAGGAGGTATATGTCAAAGGACTACTTGGGGAAAAAATCTAATGAACAAATAAAATAGAATATAATATTTTGCAAATGAACCCAAAGAAAACGCTAGAAAAATAATGAGTTGTGATGGTTTATTATCACGATATTGTATTTTGCATGGTACTTACCACATTAATTACCTACTTACATGCTTATCTTTATTGTAGACATGCAGCCCACCCAGCAGTTGCATTTGCTGCTACTGTTTTTCCATTGTTGGGAATAACGCATTCTTGTGACATGTACCTATTACGCATACAGATCTTTCTCTTGAATCTCTTTTATCTTAGACAGAGGAAGGCAAAATGCAACATTATTTTATACAATATATGTATGGAATAAATGCTTAATGTATTGATTAATTAAGTTACTATTTTTACGGTGTATTTTACAGAATGAAAGTTTAGTACTGGAGAAGGTACGGCTGGTACCAACAGTGCCACTGAACAGTTGCACTGATATTCAAAATAAAGAGGATATCTTTGGGAATATCGCACTGTCCGAAAGAGGGTAAGTGTCTACTAAGAGATTCTTAGAAGAAAGGCACCCAAAATGGCAACATTATTGTTTGCGTCTTTTTCATATTACATGACACGTGAGCAGGATGTCAACAATAACATTGTCGTTTCGGGACCCTTTCTTCTATGAATCAGGTAGCATCATTACAGTAAAAAATAATATTGCCTGTATTTAAAGGCGTAAAGGAAGTCCATGTGGTAGCGGCTAAGAAAACTGCCACCCCTAGTCCACTTAGGTTGTTTTGTAAACAACAATATGTAGAATTTTTGGAGAAAGCTTTTTAGTTTTCAAGTAAGGTTCACCTCTTAAAATGCTTGTCGTCATTATAAATTGTAACTATAATTTATACTAGCGGCCTGTTAGCGGCAACACCCGCTGCAAGTCCGCGGAAAAAGGCATTTTCCTGGCATGTGTTATACATATAAACTTTCCTGTTGAATTAGCCTATTTATTACAAAAATGTGCATCAAAATTCATTGCGTGGTTTAAGAGGAGTTAGCTAACAAATTCTATTATAACAGACACACATAGAAATGCAAAAAGCGACGTCATTTTATACTATGTATTGATACAATAATTTGCAAATTTCCAGGGAGTGTTCGTTTGTACATAAAACGGCGAAGGCCCAGGAAGCGGGTGCTAGGGCGATGATCATCACGGAGTCTGTCGACCGATGGGATGAGGCACTCGACCATCTAATAGAGATGGTGGATGATAAGTATGTTCATATTGCAAATATTTTAAAGTTTTTAAACTGAACAACTTTTCCCCAAGGTATATTGGTCGAAATACGAGTTTTGGACATCCCAAACAAAATGTACCAAGCGACTGAGTGAATTTGTATGGGAAATCCAATTTTTTTCTCATATTTCGACCTATGTTCCTTGGGGAAAGTTGTTCATTTTCGTGGGCTGATTCAGCCCTTAAAATATTTGTATGATATTGGATATTGGTTTAAAGCTGGGTTAGAATAGCATCACCCCAATTCTACCCATGGGTGTCGTAAAAAGCGAATAAGTGATTATAATCCAGGGAATGGGCAGCAGCGTCCCCTGTAAATGCAACATCTTGCGCTGTGCTCCCCAATCCGCGAGCCACCCTTCGATAGGGGGAGGCCATAATACCATTCTATTTTAACCTGCATTTGACAGGAAATAAAAAAAGTTCTAGGGTATATCCTCTAAATTCTAACAAGACCTAAACCTCAAAAGTTTGACAAAACAACATAAAAAACACCATAATAAAGGCAGCCTAACAATGGAAATGTTTGCCTTTCAACATACAAAAAAATCTGATCATAGTATGAAGTAAATGGGTATAATTCTACTTTCTTACTCAACATCATGCATGTTAATATTTTTACTATAGTATTTTGTGTGTTAATATGTAGGTACGTCATAAAAATTCTTTATTGTTCTATGTTCCTTTACATTGAACAATGATCATGGTATAATCTGGTTCACAAAAGAAGGGGACCCGAAATGGCAACATTATTGTTGACATCTTGCTCAAATGTCATGTAATATGAAAAAGACGCAAACAATAATGTTGCCATTTCGGGTCCCCTTCTTTTGTGAACCGGGTTATATAATAAGATACTCCGCCTGGTATTTCTTTCCGAGACTCGTGAACCACGTGACCAACACAAGACTACGTCATCATGCTTGTGGGTTACCAGAATTACCCACTCTTATGATGTTTTTTGTAATTCATTTTATGCTACTGTTAACTAATAAATACAATTTAAGTGTTGTTGTAAAGTTCAAGTTAATACACACGTAAATCAAAATTATAAAATTATTAAGAAATATTTTAGCTCATTTTTCTGAGATTGAATTTACCCCATAACGTATTTAATTGAAATAAAGTGGCAATACTAAGTGACGTTGTCTTGTGTTTCTCTGGGAAGGAAAGACCATATGAACAATGATTATTGAAAAAATATGCATTGCTTATATCGAGACAACAAATTTTTAACAGTACCTAACTCTAAAACCATATTATAACAATTAATTTGATGTTTTTTTTATTTCCAGAATGGAACTAGACGTAAATATCCCAGCGGGCTTCCTCCTAGGTCGCAGTGGTGCCACCATACTGCGCACCTTAAGAAAACTCAATAGAAAATATGCCATAATCAATTTACCAGTGAACATGACCCATGTACATATCACTAAAATGAACCAACCACCCTGGATCGCGTGGTAAGGTGAATTATACTATCGCCAGCATATCAACTTACCCTTTTAAGGGATTGAATTATACTGATTTTGGATTTGGAATAAGTTGCAAATACTATCCTATTAGATGGAACCCTAACTAAGTGAGTGGTCAAGATATGGAGTGAGCCGCTTTAGCCCAGATGGTAAAGGCGTCGCCAGTAAAGTTCCAATCCAGGGATTCTAATCCAGGCTACGGTAGAAAATTTTATACAGATTTTTCATACAAGTCCTAATAAAAACTATAACTTGGGCAGATCAGGAATGGATCCCGAATAGTCAACACTATTATTGTCATTCTGCTCATATATCATGTAATTTGATAGAGAGGCAAACAATAATTTTGCCAATTCGAGAGCCTTTGTTTATCTGGGCACGTTATAGTATAAGTTGATCCCTCAAATGTGTAGGTTAATGAGCTGATAATAATGTAGTTAATTTGGTGATAATGTAGCTATTTATTGCATATTGGACGATAAGAAGTTTTTTGTTATGTTTGAGCACAGAATACATAATAGTACAGGTACAGAAGACGCACTCCGCCATAGCAATTCAACAAATATAAATCTTTATGCGCGATAATAAAGTACAATTTCCTTCGCGCCGGCTTTGAATACCTACTTTTATATTAGCCTACTGATCGCGCGCGCAAGCAAAAATGAGCCGAATTGCTGCGCGCGAAAGTTCATTTGCCGCAGACCGTCTGTGAAGGTCACAGCCGGCACGCTTTGTAGGGATGCGAATTACGAGATTGATATGAAAATAGGTAGCTACGAAAAGTGTACTGGAGTACATTTCTACACCCAAGTAAAACAATAATAAAATGTTTTGTTAAACGTAGGATATTGAAAGAAAATCAAAGCACAAATATTAGAAAAAATATGAAAATTGCATTATCATACAGAATTAACGAATGAGGTAGGAAGCTGAGTTACTTAATACAGAATTGATAAAATAAAATAAATCTCGTGAAGAAATGCGTACGGCATCGGAGCGCGCGCGTAACGTGCGGCGCGCGGCAACCAACTGACTAACCTTCCCGGGGGTGTCGCCGCACGTACTTGCAACTCTATACCTACGCCGCGGAGTGCGCCAGGCCTGGTTTGAGTAAAAAAGTATCTGCGAATTTAATTACGTTATTTTAGAAAAAAAAATAGATAAGTTTCCTAAATAGGCTTTTTTGAAGAAACTTTTTTGAGTCGCCTTAGACTAAGTCAGAATATCTTTCAAAATATGGCGACGTGAGGTGCCGGCTAAGAATTGGATTACTCCATATCTTTCCCGTGGGTGTCGTGAGAAGCGACTAAGGGATTTAAGAGTTGTTGTGTATTGCAATTTTAGGCGTCAGGCTGACGACCGGTCACTATAGGATACGCAGTCTTCTGAACTGCTCTCAATTATTTTTCAGACGTGGTGTAAATGGGCGTTTTTTCAGCTGTTTACGCTCATATGTATCTTATGGATCGGTTTCTTCAAAAACCGCCTATTCTAGTAAATAAGTACCGAAGTATGTTACCATTACTTAATTACTTTCTTACCAGTGATTTACCAGGTCATAAGCTTGTACCTGTTTGTATTTAGAGGCAGCTAAAGAACCCACTTGCTGCTTTAAGGTAACACATAGTTAAAATATTGATATTATTCGTAAGTATATCTGTGTTCACAATCAACAGTTCTAGTGCAGTTTTTTCCTGTAATTTTATTTTTGGAACTAAAATAAGTACTTTTTTTTAATGACCCTTATTTTTTTTGTACTTGGCGTAAATGACCATTTTTTACGACAGTTCACGCTTTGCCTAAATCGCAAAAGCTAAAGGCGTTTTTAATTATTTTTAATTTGTGTTGGCATGATTGATAAAATCATCTCATAAAGTGATAACATTGTTAATTTATTTATCTCAGTGATACGAAGAGAAGTTTTCTTTTTAAAGATTCATCTAGTCTGTGGATGTTTATTTGTTAAATATTTTGATTGAAAAAGTAACCAATATGTCGGGTTTATTTTCATTCTACGATTCTAGGTTTTCTACATAAATTATCTACTCAGTGTACAGATGAAAAATTTGAATGAATTTTGAATTGATCCAGTTTGGCAGAACGGTGGGACAGTACCCCATGGTCCCAGGGTCAAGTCCCGGTGGTCGTTAGTGAATTTTTATATGTGCTTTATTGCACGAAGTACAAAAGGCCACGCGGCATTCTCTACCGGCCAACCAGAGGGTAAACAAGTCCAGGTCCAGGTAATATTAAGTTTTTTGACCTATGTTCCTTGGGGAAACTTATTCAGTTTCATAGGTTGGTTGGTACACAACCTGGATAACAAATATTCAACTGCGCGTCACACTGAGTAGCGCTAAGTAACGTATGATAGTAATAGTAGGTTTAAGTAGTATAACTTCTGACCTCAAATCCTTAATTGCCTTTAAAAATATTAAAGCAATAATTAATTAATTAAGTAAGAACTTTCAACAATAATTATACGCTTTAAAGTGCATAGAATATAAGCAGCAATTAAATAATAAAAACAATAATTGTAATAAAATCTTTTAACAATCCTCTCCAAATATTTTCCGGATAATTGCTCAAACTTCCTGTAGGTATTAAAGTTTTGTAAATTCATACAATGTAACAAGATCTCATTGCCTACTGCAATAAATTATTTGTTCACAATAAGAATTGTATTTGTTGCCTCCATTCAATGCCTCAATTATGTCATGTCACACAAACATTACAAGTAGGTACCTACTATCAGACAGCAGTACCTACCCACATCAACCCACTCCTAAGTGATCGATCAACTTCCGCTGGTTGACATAAATGAATGTACGCAAAACTAGAATAACTTGGTCACTTGCTTGGATAGGTTGATGTACTATTACGAAAAACAAAAATAATTTCGTGACGATTTTCTAAAATGTTCAGTTCAAAGTTTCATTTTATGGACTACTAAACCTGTAGCAGGTTTTGTCTTTTCATAACTACATATGAAGGGCCCAGTTGCAAAAGTCCCTAAGTCTACATATTATGTAGATACGAGGTATGCTGTAGACACACTTCTTTTATAAGAAGATAAGATATATCCTGTCCTGTCTCGTCCAGGGATATTCTATAGGGAAATATTTCAGGAGACGTTACAAAACATTTTGATATCACTGCATTTAATATGAAAGGTAACGTCTCCTTAATATTTTCTCATGTGAAATTTTTCTGTTTCATAGTCTGAATGCACCCTATTCGTATATGGAGAGTTGTCCCTTATATCCTGTATTACTTATGGAATCAAATTTTCGACGGGTTCTATTACAACAGCGTTCCTATATTGTAGAGCTGCTAATCGATATCTACTGAGCAACGTTTTTAGAGTACGTAAACGTAAGTAAAGTTAAATAAACGTCAGGCGTTTCTTGCAGGCTACTATAGTAGGTGTATTTCTGCAGGTATGCAATCGAGGTAATAGTAGGCAAGATCGCTTAAGTGAGAGTTCCCGTTTTTTCCCCAGTTTGGCCCCGCCTTGGAAACGAATCTTTAGGCTATTCTTTAGCTATTCCGAGCCGGGGCCTTGCTAGCATACTTACAAAAAAAAAATGGCAGCCATTTCAAACTTTTTTTATTGGCCAAAATTTTGTTATTTTGTAATAACTCAAAACTGTTAAGTGCTATAAATGAACATTGTATAGAAGAAATGTTACGCGTAAATGATCCCGGACCTAAAGTATGGAAAAAGTGGTTTCAGTTAAATCGGATGAAATTTTGGAATGTTATAGGTTTCGATCATCTAAACAAAAGATTATATGGGACCAAACTCCTAGGTTTAATGGTTTTCGAAATAATAGCATTATTTCGTTTTAATCATTACTTACGCGGTTGCACCACTCCGCCCCGCGCGGAGTGTTATACGAAGTGCGACGGTACTCTAGACCGACGCACTGATGTGCGACAGTACTTTAGCCCGACGGATTGAAGTGCGAAAGTAAGTAAGTAAGAAAGTGCGATATTGCTAAAGTGCGAATCTCTCTCTCTCTCTTTTCGTGTGGGACACCGAGTCGTTCAACGGCCCGATGATCTCTGGTGTCAGAGTTTTTCAACCGCCTACTGCAAGTAACAGGCCTCTGACATGGTTGTGTAACGACCGCCATCATAGACAGCAACCGGGACCGACGGCTTAACGTGCCCATCCGAAGCACGGAACCATCTTACTTGCGGACAATCAGGTGGTTCAGCCTGCAATGTCCTAACCAGACTGGGAACAAATTCACAAAGTGATAAATATCAATTTTGTGAGTGACCCCACCGGGAATTGAACCCGGAACCTATGCGCGGCAGGCAGACATACTAACCACTGCGCCACATCGGCTAAAGTGCGAATAATCTTGACTGTGACAGGGTGGGGCATTGTGGAACAGGACGGGGCAATGTCGGACAGGGTGGGGCAAGGTCAGACAGAATGCGGTAAGGTGGGACAGGGTGAGGCATGGTGGGGAAAGGTGGGGCAGGATGGGTCAACGTGTGACAGGGTGGGACAAGGTGCCACGTTGTTGATCTTGCCTTACCTTGACCCACCTTGCCACACCTTGACCCACTCTGCCCCACCTTGTCCCACCTTGCCCTACTTTGTTCCACCTTGCCCCACCCTGTACTATCATACCAAACTCATAAGTATAATGGTTTTCGAAATAATTACGTTTAATTATTTCATGAGGGCAGGACAGACCGCCTGCGTATGCTGTATAGCTAGTGCACGTAATCACGCACGTGATCACGTTCGTGCACCCCTGTCACGCCGGTCTACGGATATCAGCTGCGTACGCAACGCAAAGGGCCTGTTGCGTAGTGTTGTAAAAAGTTCAGTTCTTCATTTGGGCGCATTGTGTCTAATTCGCAAGCTATCCAGTGCGTCAGATAAACTAATTCGCACCAAAAAGTGGTGGCCCCAAGTAGCAAGTAATAGGTGTGGCAAGGTGGAGTAGAGTGAGGCAAGGTGGGCCATGATGCGCCAAGGTGGGAGATGATGGGATATGGTGGGACAAGGCGGGGCCGGATGGGGTATGGAGGGACAATGGTGGGGCAAGGTGGGACAAGGTGGGACGAGGATGTGCAAGGTGGGGCATAGTGGGGCAAGGTGGGGCATGGTGAGGCAAGGTGGACCAGGGTGAGGCAAGATCAACAACGCGGCACCTTGCTCCACCCTCTCCCACATTGACCCATCCTGCCCCACCTTTCCCCACCATGCCTCACATTGTCCCACCTTGCCCCACTATGCCCCACGTTGCCCCACCCTGTCCCACCTTACCGCATTCTGTCTGACCTTGCCCCACCCTGTCCGACCTTGCCCCACCCTGTTCCACAATGCCCCACCCTGTCACAGTCAAGATTATTCCCACTTTAGCAATATTGCACCAGTGTACGTCGGGCTAGAGAACTTTCGCACTATTGTGCGTCGAGCAAGAGTACTTTCGCACTTCAATCCGTCGGGCTAAAGTACCGTCGCACTTCGTATAACACTCCGCGCGGGGCGGAGTGGTGCAACCGCGTAAGTAATGATTAAAACGAAATAATGCTATTATTTCGAAAACCATTTAACCTAGGAGTTTGGTCCCATATAATCTTTTGTTCAGATGATCGAAACCTATAACATACCAAAATTTCATCCGATTTAACTGAAACCACTTTTTCCATACTTTAGGTCCGGGATCATTTCTGCACAACCTTGCTCTAATAACTTTTTTGATAATCTAATAGCTTGCGAAAAAAACGCTTTAAAACATGGCAGTTTTTTCTAAAAACTCATCAAATCTAAAATATGAATTAAGTAGTGAAGTTGGGGATTTAGAATTACTTACTGTGTGGGTAGACCTTGCTACGGTATCCTGACTGATACTTAGTAACAAGCTTTCTGCCCAGAGGTTTTACCCGCTAATATATTTTCAAGTAAACAAGCAAATTTTTTGCCAATTTACACCCTGGGTTTTACTACCTTATGAGATGATTTTCTTAAATTCCTTTCCTGATGTTAATTCACCCAACCAAAATAACCTCTGCGCAAAATTTCAAGAACCTAGGTCCAGTGGTATTGCCTGTGCATAGATTTACAATTTGTAAAAAAAATATTAAATTTGTTCGTAGTTGCCACATTTTAATTTTTGCAATCCCTTGAGGCTGTTCTTTAATAGTTCTGACCCAAGGTCCTGTTAGGATAGCAAAAAGAATAAAATGTGGCAAGAACGACAAACTCTACTTTTCATACAAATTGTATACCACGCACAGGCAATACTACTGGACCTAGGACCCTGAAATTTTGCACAGAGGTTATTTGAATAATCTTAATTAATATCAAGAAAGGATTCCAAAAAATTCATCACCTAAAGTGGTAAAACAGAGGACGAAAATTTGTATAAAATTAACTTGTTTACTTCAAAAATATATCAGCGGGTAAAACCGCTGGGCGGAAAGCTTGTTACTAAATATCAGGCAGGATATTGTAGCATGGTCTACCCACACAGCGAGTGACTCTTAATCCCCAACTTCACTACTTACTTTATACTTTCGAATTTGTGAGTTTTCAGCAAAAACTGCCATGTTGTGCTACGTTTTTCTCGCAAACTATTGGATTATGAAAAAGTTATTGATAACATTCATATGCAGAAATTTACGCTTAACATATCTTCCATACAATAGTTATTTGTAGCTCTTACCATTTTTGAATTATTACAAAATAACAAAATTTTGCCCAGTGAAAAAAATTTGAAACGGTTGCCATTTTTTTTTTGTAAGTAGGGCAGCAAAACCCCGGTTCGGCATAGGTACCTAAAGAAAAGCCTAAAGATTAGTTTCCAAAGATGAACCGACCTGGAACACGCACGGGAACTCCCAAAATTTTTTTGTATAGAAATTCTAACCTACTATAAGTATTTATCCAAATAATAATTATTATAATAGCTAAACAAGTATAAAATAATGTAGGTAACCTACTTTATTCATTTTTATTTCACAACCAATTTAGGGTTGACGTATCCGTTGCAAGCCAGGCACCAGTCAAAGACCGCGTACCTATTCCATATAAACTTATAACAATGATCTTAGTATTGCATTGCATTGTATTGTTTTCTAAATCAGACTTGTGTTGAAATGATTTGCGATTGATTTGATTACCTATATTATAGCATGCTACCACTATTTTTTACTTACCTATGTAAAAAATGGTTTAGTAGTTTTAAAATGAAACTGTACAACTGTCCGTCGACTCTACCTATTTGTTTTAGTCCAATTATTTCAGCAATATCTGCAGTGCTATCTGCGATACCTGGAATGGAGCACTGGTTTGTTTGCACGATAATTTTATTTCATAACAGTCGGATCGCATGACGCCCGAACCTGGCCGAAACACGCAAATCCGCCATTTTTATTTGGTGCTAGAGGCCCGCCCGATGACTTCCCTCGCTGCTCCGTGTTTTCCCGTGGGAATAAGGCGTTTGCGTGTGGTAAAAACTGGCATAGGTATGTAATTCCGGGATAATACAGCTCTTAAACGGAGAAAGACTCCCTGTAACTAGTACCTACCTACAGTATTTTCGGGGATAGGTACAACAAACAAACAAAAACCATATTTTTCTGCAGTAGGTACTGATTTTACTGGAATTTGCCAGTGATTTGTTAACTTTCGGCGAAAAATGCTACCTTCGAAATTGATCAGGTCGAGTGATTGTTCTATTTTTTAACCGACTTTCCTAACCTAACTCCAACGTTTCCAAGCGTTCCGGTATCTATATCTACTAAGGACGATCTCTACCTGAAATTCGAACTTGAAAACTTTCGCTTCGACAAATGAAGTAGTGGTAGTGATAGGGTACAGACGCGGTAGCAATCTAGCTCTACATAGGTATAGCCCGGTCAATATCGACATCAAACATTGCAAACGTGCATGTAACTACGATTTTATTATATATTGTTAGGTCCATTGAGAGTAGTTAACACCCAAGTTTGCAACACTGAAAACCCTGTGCTGCCAATGTCAACGTCAAATCAAAATTTGTTCAAAAGTTTTTGCGCGTGCATCTCATGAACCGTGATAGCTAGAGAGTTGATACCTTTACAGGTGATGTATGTCTATTGCTGCTATAACAACAAATACTAAAAACCAGAATACAATAAATATTAAGGGGGGCTCCCATACAAGAAACGTGATTCTTTTCCTCTTTTTTGTGGATAATGTTTCGAAGGCTGTTTCTCGTGAACCGTGATAGTTAGATGGTTGAAATTTTCACAGATGATGTATGTCTATTACCACTATTACAATAAATACCAAAAACTAGTCAAGTGCGAGTCGGGCAACAGATATGATATTTCTGTCATTTTTATAAATGATGGTACGGAATCCTTTGTGCGAGTACGACTCGCACTTGTCCAGTTTTTTGTATTTGTTGTTATAGCGGCAATAAACATACATCATCTGTGAAAATTTAAAGATCTAACTGTCACGGTTCATGAGAAACAGCCTCCAAAACATTATTTACAAAAATCAACAAAAAAACACGTTTCTTGTATGGGAGCCCCCCTTACTATTTATTGTATTCTGGTTTTTGTATTTTTTGTAATAGCGGCAACAGAAATACATCACCTGTGAAAATTTCAACTCTCTTGCTATCACGGTTCATGAGATACACGCGAAAAAACTACTGAACGGATTTTGATATGCATCATCTGCGAAAATTTCAACTCTGTAGCTATCACGATTCATGAGATACAGCCTGGTGACAGACGGATGGACGAACAGACAGCGAAGTCTTAGCGGTCCCGTTTTTACCCTATTGGGTACGGAACCCTGTTGCTGTATCTTTGCAACCAAAGACATAGTGTGCTCAGGTTTCGCTGAAATTGTAGCCAATTTAGTTATCTTTAATAAAGTTCTATAAAACGTACTTGAAAAATCTTCGTTATGGTAGATTTTTATAAATACTGAAATATGGGCCAAAATTTCGCAGTTTATTGAGCACCGTGGAGGCAGCACAAGGTTTTCAGTGTTGCAAACTTGGGTATTAACTACTCTCAAGGGACATTACAACATATAAAAAAATCGTAGTTACATGCGCGTTTGCAATGTTTATTTATTTTTACGTCGATATTGACGGGGCTAGTAAGCTTTTAGAAAGAACCAATAATCAGACTATTTTCGTTTTGAAAATGTCACCCAAAGCTTATCAATTATTAGCCTATATTGATCCAGTGCTGGTGGACGTACACGTCACTGAGTGTGAGCCTCGATTATCTAACTATTAATCATAGATTATGAACCAATGCCCTACTGCCTACAATGAGCTATCTAGGCTCATCATTGTAGCCTGTCTGTACGTACAATAGGTACAAATATGCATTTATTTATGACAAACAATTTATAAGGATCGAAGGAAAGTAGTACAAATTGTACTTATACCTATTGTGATGGGAGCTCTACCATACAGTTATATAAGTAAATCCCATTTCGTGGAAAAAGAATTAGGTCCGTTACCTTCCCAATTAGTCGGAATTAAACGTGTATTCAAAGGGGATATTATGAAAACTGGGCTAAGGTTTAATATTTAATGCGACGTACGCGCGGTGCTACGGCCGCCAGCGTAACTAGACCCGTCATACCTCCCTTGTGGGGTAGCTTTATATGGTAGCCGGGATGACTCGTTTAATTTACAAAGCTCTTGATTAGCTGGTAACGAACATTCTCGCTTGCTGGCGTCAGGGCGCGTGGCGGCGCCGACTGTATCAAACATTCAAAGCTATCGACGCTCGCCCGCCATTTTGTCGCGGAAACTCTTGTTGGCGGGAAACGCTACATTAATTTTATTATTATAAAGGGGGAAGAAAAATGAAGTTTTATGGTCGTTTTCTGAATGGGAATGGATTAGGGTAAAGTGTAGGTAGTTACTAGCAGTAACATACAGCACAGCGCAGTATAGGTAGGTAAAAGGTCTTAGCTAGGTAGATTGTAGGATTGTTACCTCATCCAAGACTCTTGTTAAGAAGTAGAGTGGCTTGTTCGGAAGTAGATAATTTACTGGCTGAAAACCAGGCACCATTCATGGATAAATTTTTACCTTTTCATATAAGTAGGTACCTAAGTAAGAGGATGAATCTACACTGCAATAGCTCCTTACAACCTAGACCAGTGTTTTTCAAACTTTTTGAGTACGCGACCCCCTTCTAGGCAAAAAATCTATGGCGACCCCCCTGTTGGGTTATTATAGAAACAAAATTAGTAATTTCATTTATTCAATGGCGGATACAGAAAAACTACAAGCATTGTGCGCATTCTTAGGATATATTTCTGGGTAAGTTGAAATTTTCAGGCAAAAACAAACCACAGCGATCCGTAAATATCGCGAGCGTAGCGAGCGAGAATTTTTACACTAAAAACAAGTGTAAACGCTTGAAAGTTAGTGAAAAACGGGCTGAAAAATACACGTATCGCGAGCTTTTCACGTTACAATCAAGTCAGAAGCATTAATACTAGCCGTGATTGTAAAACAGGCAGAAAGGTGCGCTATCGCGAGCAAAGCGAGCTCGACTTTTCACGCTACAAAAAGGTAAAAACGTATACAACACTGCATACTGCATAAAATAGCGGTACGATTGAAAGTTTTGAAAAATAAACATGCCCATTCTTTGTCACTAAAATTGTATTTTACTGTATTTTATCCACCTGTGGTTCTGCCTTGACTCTTAGCTTTTGCCGGCGACCCCCCTAGGAAGGCTCCGCGACCCCCCTGGGGGTCGCGACCCACAGTTTGAAAAACACTGACCTAGACTACTCTCTTACCAGTGTGTACCTACCGTTTTTTACCACAGCAAAATGGATCAATCACCCGACAAATATTTTTTATAGCACTTAACATACCTAAGTTCAATTTTCATCGTATATTTTATAGGCCTCGGATCCATTACCTCCGTGGACGGTCGGCGCTAATTGTGCATGAAATGTCGCAGCGAGTTTCCCGTCGAGAATGTGATATTATCCTGCGGGCATCTTGAGGGAGGAAAAGTTTATAAAAATAAATATTTACGTAATATTGTATTGTAGATACTCGCAGACGAGTACACTGAATATATTTAAGTAGGTATATCTTTAGTCCTGTCACGCAAAGAAAAAAAATGTTTACCCCAGACCAAACTAAATAAAATAAAATAGAAAATTGTTAATAACTAAAGTTCCTCACTGACTGGCAGGTTCGGTCGTGGAGTAAAGGTATAAAACCTAAAGAAAAGTAATAGGTATTAATATAAAACTTACTTCTAGGTCTACGACTGGTACGTTTACCCTAAATTTTTTGTTGCATTCAGTGCTTGTAGGTAATTTTTTTAACCTAAGTAGCTAAGTTATAATTTCTGTTTACGTTACGTACTACATAGGTAGGTCTAGCTAGGTACTATGTAGGAGCTTTTATCGTCAATATTCGTGTCAGAAAATATAGTTGCGTGTTCAGAGCTGAAACAAAAAAATACAAAGCACAGAGTGGAAAGTATTGTTAGCCGTTATCAAATTAGAGCAAATGGCTTTTTAGAAACATACGTAGGGAATGCTAGGACAAAATTACCGTGCCTTTTTTAAATTGTGGGTAGTTTTGTAATGTGAAATGTTGGAACGCGAACGAAGCAGTTTCAAAAAGAAAAGCGATAGAGTCGGTAACAGGTATGAAAATTTACAATCAAATTAGCCAGGGTATAAGTCCGGGCGCTTGATGCCATTTGAAAACGAAATGGCATGTGGCTGCCACGGACAGTAGGTATTTACCCGACTTGCCTATACAATTTTTCCATAAAATAAAGCTACAAAGAATATGAATTCTTTATTGTACACACGTTATTACAATTGGTGAAACTTAAAAACAAGGGCGATATTATTTCTATAAGAAATCTCTTCCATCCAACCCAATGGAGATGTGAGAGGAATATCTACCCTGGAATACCTAACTGGAATAGGTAGGTAGGTTCTCTAAATAGGTACCTAGCTGTTGTACTGGTACTAAGTTTCTGAAACCAGGGCCCTCCACAAGCCTCCAAATCATGAGTTGTGACACGCAAGCAAAGTGCCAGAAAGTAGTTTAATTAAACTTACCCGTTAGTAATAATAGTAGAGCACATAATAAACTTATTTTATTGACTTCTTTTGAAAATTAAGTATCGTTCAAAAAACGCTAAGTGTATCAATATCACTTAGCTAGTAATCATGAAATTATTATCAGGCAGAAAATTATAAAACTTTCATACAATGAGAACTAAGACATATGTTTGTTACGCTAGTTGGAAAAGCACTTTATTATAGGCTGTCGAAGGCCGAAGTATGGCTGCATAGTGTATGAAATAATTATTTAATAGGCTTTCTGTCTGTTTCAGTTTTCCTTTGATAATAGACTCGCTCTATTTTTCAATGACCCATATTGTGGACCTAATTCACTCGTTCTATAAGTAGTGAATGTGGAAAACATAAATGAAGACGAAGACGCCTTGAAAAAACTTCTGCTCCAATATCGGGTGTAAGGGGCAGCTCTCCGAATACTGAGAGGGCATTCAGACCATGAAACTGAACAACTTCCCGTAAGGATATATTTCAGGAGGCGCAAAAATAATTTGTCTTCTCTCATTAAACGTAGTGAGCTCATCGGGATATTGTAGATATGGGAGATCAAACAGTTTTTACGTCTCCTGAAATATTTTCTTATTGGAGGTTGTGCACGTTCTGCATACGTTGTCGTGCATTTATGCACCGTATTTTTTTTCTGGCCACTCAGATGTTCTTACTCAGCTAGTAATATGCAACTACCAAGACAAGAAGCTAGGTATCTAACCTTCCGTTTTATCGGTAAGTGTACAATTTGCCTAAGTACAGGTACATACTTACTGTTGGATAATTCCTATATGAAACAGTCTAGAAAAAGCTTGATAAAAGCTAATAAGAGCTATATTAAGCCTTTTTTACCTGGAAACGGTAAGCAAAGCATGACGGGGAAGTAGGTCTTCGACCGGCAGCCAACGGTATACTTACGGTAATCAGGTTTTTACTTCGTTTTAGTTTAATAAATGCCATGTAGCTAGTAAAGGCAATGACCGATAGGGTTGGAATGTTCAGCTCAGCCACATTGTATTGAAAAAAAAAAAAAAACAGCGTGGACGAGCTTCCTATCATACATTCTTACAAACATATATCACGTCCGACAAAAGTTTGATAGTCATTCAGAAGATACACCATCTTCACCATAGTGAGACAGGTTGTCAGCCTGTCGCTTCAAACTGCAACACACATAATTTCTCGCTTTCTTTCAAGTGAACCGAAATCCTTGTTCCTAGGTAATTGGTAGGTAAGCGGTAGTGGTTAAAGATTGGTAAAAGAACTTGTTAGAAAATCGATTCACAAGAGTAGGACTCGTCAGATAAGTACCGAGTCCTTATGCATCTATGGTCTTTGAGTGTTTTGGATGGATGCAGTCCTTCCGTTTAAAATCACGGTCTAGGAGGCGCATACGACCATGAGTGGTTTAGAGTGGCTGATGGCTGTTGATGGACAGCAACTGAGTTCCTGCGTACCGTACAAAGATAAAACAGTAAGTTACTCATTACGTAAGCAGTAAAAGATCGATAATATACCTATCATGCGGGCTCATCAGGCATGCGCATAGATATGCGCAATTTCAACGATGCGCTTGAACAACTTCGAACAAAGGTAAGCCAATAAGAAAAGAATAATAAGCGGAAGTGATATACTTGCGGACCGGTTTCGAAGGATATGTTTGTAAATTATGTTTATTATTTACATAACTTACTAGCTTTCCGGTCCTTAGTTTCACTCGCGGATCCATATTTTTTCTCGTAATATAGCGTTCGCTTCGACGTGTAGTAGTAGCGGCTAAGAATACTGCCACCACCCCTGCTAGTCTACTCAGGATGTTTCGTAAAAGGTGACCTAGGGATTTTGACCTCGGCTGAATAGCTGTCGACTATGGTCAATCGCATGATGGCGGTGATACCGCAACTCTCTCTTTCTCTTCGTTTGGGACACCGAGTCGTTCAACGACCCGATGAACCCTGGTGTCAGAATTTTTCAACCACCTACTGCAAGTAGCAGGCCTCTGACATGGTTGTGTAACGACCGCCATCATAGACAGCAACCGAGACCGGCGGCTTAACGTGCCCATCCGATGCACGGAACCATCTTGCTTTTCGGACAATCAGGTGGTTCAGCCTGCAATGTCCTAACCAGACTGGGAAAAAAATCACAAAGTGATAAATATCAACTTTGTGAGTGATCCAATCGGGAATTAAACCCGGAACCTTCTGCGTGGCAGTCATACTAACCACTGCGCCACATCGGCTGTCATACCGCCGCAATAGCATTAAATAAATACCAAATTTTGAAACACTTACCGTGTTGGGCACACAATTTTTAAAAACTTGCAAAATTGCTGCCGCAGGCTGCTCCAGCGAACTTTGCCATCTACTGGCGACGCCTCTACCATGGTATTCGCAGGCTAGGAATGAGCGGCTGTAGCCCAGAGTTAGGTGCAGTATTTCAAACCTAACGCTGCTGCCTATTTCCTGGATTATTCTCTTAGTTGCCTATTACTTCAGCATCGCAGCATCCTGCCTGAAAATATAGGAGAAAATCTACATAGCTATTTGGATGACTTCTTGACTGGAAAGAGTGACAGATTGAGGAAAGAGGATGGATTTTGGGATCATTGCTCAAAACTAGTCCTAAGCTTTTCAAACCCCATTTTGGCATAACATACCTAGACTCATCCAGGGATCATCATATACTGGCTCTGACTAAGAAGTTCAAAGAATAGCCAGTATAACTAGATCTGCTGCCAGTACCCATCACGCTCTGATATCTCCAGCGTTTAGTCAGCACACAACAATGGCGGCGACGCTACGCCCGTCGATTTCTACTGCGAACAATGTTCATGTAGAAAAAAATACATGGTAAGAGCGAGTTGAGACTGTTTGCTGTGGGTTCCGGATTCATGAAACTTATATTTATAATCTCTTCTGTTGTAGAAACGATAAGAACTTGTAGAATGTCTGAAAGGAAGGAATGTCGTAACGGCACGACTACCGGTCGCAGCAGGTGATGCGGTCTGCCATTTATTGCTTCTGCAATACTCGTAATTTCGTCGTCCTGATAATGGTAAGGTGTATTTTATTATTGCTTTAACTACACCTGTTGAATACTCTGGAGGAATTCTTAGCTACTCTGGTCGGCTTAGAATAGTATCACCCCAATTCTACCCATGGGTGCCGTAAAAAGCGACTAAGGGTTAATTATCCAGGGAATGGGCAGCAGCTATCCTTGTGAATTAATCATCTTGTACTGCGGTCGGCAATCCGCTTGGCATGCGTGGTGTGGTGAGTACATATGGCAATACCACCCGATAGGGTTAGTTCCATGTCCAGCCCTGGACTGTTGTGGCTGTGGATGTAAAAATCGTCAGACCTGCAATTCTACTGTTCGCAAGTGTGGTTATACAAATCAGTAGGTAATGACATCTCCTCAGTCAGACACTTGCGTTTGCTGCTACGATGTGATGTCCGCTGTTACGTGCTACTTTTATCTTCTTGTTTTCGAGTGGGACACCGAGTCGTCCAACGTCCCGATGCACCCTGGTATAAGAGTTTAAAAACTTTATTGTTCATTCATGACATAAATGGCTTTAAAAAATCGAATAGTGTTGATAGTTTATTCTTGTATCTTGTATCAAACAATCAATCAAACATGAATTACCTAATCCGATTGAAAAAAAGGAGCTCTATACAATTTTCCCGCCAGACGGCTCGGAAAGCCATTATTAAAACGATATATGAAGTTTTGAATATTTTTAGTCAAAACAGTGATATAAGTATGAATGAAAATAAAATTTTCCTCTATTCGTACGGAACTCCAAAATGCTCCGCGGTTGGCCGGCCAAGCGCGTCGGACATGGCGTGTGCGCCGTGCTCTATGCGCCATCTTGGATGCGCGGATCGAGTTGCGCCCGCGCACGCGTTCAGTTTTTACCATTTTACCAGCTCGTTACGAGTTTATTGATTGCTGCGTGATGCATGCTTAGATAGCATCATCATCATCTTCACATCGTGGGTGTCGTTGAAGGTGACTAGGAGAAAAATTAATTCGTTCGTTCCATGTGAAAAATAACACCTCGCCAATTCGCCTGCCAAGCGTAGCGAGTAACGCATGGTTATTATCATTACTAGCAGGAGACTGTCGTGGCTGTTGTTGTTACCTTATGATGACTTTATACTTAGACAGAATTCAAAGACTTTTAGGCGCTGCTTTTAGGTAGGTATCCCGTCCGACTGGATCTCTATTCCAGACCAATTTTTCCAGAGTGACTCCAAAAGCGCCTATATCTTACACTTTTCATGGACTTCGAGCTGATGACTTCAATTCCATGTTAAAGTTACTCATCTTACCTCCTAAAGTAGGACGACGGTGATCATACCTCATTATCTACCTAGTTGCAGTCTCGAAACTTGCACAGAGGTGTTAATATGGCTAACGAACTCCTGGCATAACTAGGCCAGAGATACTCAACGATTCTGGTACGTACTCTACGATATGCATACCTACCTACAGGCAAATAAAAATGGTTGAAAATATTTCAAGAACCCGTACCTTTTCCGCCAGTAGGTATGCAATGGTGACGACGCGTATCGTGTGCTGAAAGAACAAGGTATATTGGTAGGTATTTCCTGCAGACCGACGAATTCGCGAATTTTTACTGTTTCAAAATTCGTCTCCTCATAGTACCTCCTAGGTATTGGAACATTGCAAGAAAAAGTCAAGCAAACTGCTGGAAATAGGGAAGATTGAAAAGTTCTCCACTGACAATAGCCTCCCTTTTAAATTAATGATGAATCTGTATGTAAATCGTTTCGTGAATGGTTCTTAGGTAGAGTTCCTAATTGTTTTCGGTTGCACGCAAAGGAGTTCGAGTTTTGCCTCTAAGTAGCCGGTCTTAACTAGATAGTTCAAGGCCTATTAAACTACATTATGGGAGGTAGAGGTAGGATATTTTGTTCATTTAGAGGGATCTATAGTCATTATTTTTCATACAAACGCTTTCAACGTATCCCTCTGCCAATTCGCAACCGATCGACTCAATTTTTGGCACGGTAACTCTTCTGGACTAGATCTATGCTCCATATTCTTTTTCTGGTTGTAATAATGCATTTAAAAAAGATATGGCCGTGGCAAAATGCTCTAAAATTATCACCAAGTTTACGCCTTGGTATCTTCTAAATATAACAATAATTTCAGCAAAACAAATAATACGGGCATAGAATATTTTATTGGCAGCAAAATAATGCCACTTTCAACAAATTTGGTGGCGATTTCGAACGGGGATCCTGGTAAACCCAGAACACAAATTTTCCGGTAGCGAGCTATAACTGTCTCAGTTACGGCTGCGGTACGGGTAGGATGCATAAATGAGATAGAAATATTTTTATCAACTGACAGCTCACGATCTTTCAGCTTGGTATAGTAGCCTCTTTATATCGTGGACACGGTGGACTCTAGTTTTTCTACGTGAACTACGTTTAATACGTAGGCCTCCGACGTGGTTTTTAAAACATTTCAAACCTTGACCTGCATGGCGAAGTCAATTTTGACTTTCTCTGGGTTTATTATTATTGCTAGTATACCAATTCTAATATACCTAACCATTTTTGCTCTATCTAGAAAAGAAAAGATAGTTCCATGTCCGTTTGGAAATCAGTTTGACTAAAATGGATTTGCCTACCCCGTGACTTTATTCAGGCATGAGTAATGCATAGTATAAAGTACCTATAATGGGGTTCATTATTCGTGTGGTATTCTGTTCCAATACTGTTACTCATATGATCACCCATCCATGACCGATTCATGGCTGATGTTGCATAACAAAACCACTGGACCAAAAAGCATTAAAAAAAGGTTTTGATGAGAGGCCCAAGATATCTCTAGTACTTATAGGGAATAAAATAGGCATATAGGGTCACATTTAATTAAGTACAGATATTTAAGGCGCGTGTTCTTCTAATAATACTGAACAATTTTTAATACAAACTTTTAATTATCAATTTTTGAGTGACAAACTTTTTCAACATGTCTGTATGGGAGGTCAAATTATTTTTCTAATACAAGTAGTTCAGCTTTGTGAGTAGAACAAAATCTTAAAAAAAAATTACATAATTAAAAGCGACCAAATTAAAATACATCGTCTAGATTATTTGCGAGTATTTTAGGGACTATTTCAATCTTCGGGCAATTGTTGATCTAACTAAGCAATAGAAAGATAACCAACCACTAGGTCAACTTACCTACTAAAATACAAGCTTAAAATAACTTCTTTAATGATAGTATTGTTCTAATATTAAACGTCTAGAATAAATTATGATCTCATTTTAAAGATGGCTGATTTTAATGTAGCGTAGCGAGACCGAATTGGAATAACGGAGTAGATCTCTACCTATTATCTTCATTATCATAAAATTACCGACTTAGTTATTAAACTTAATAGGTAAGTTTATAGTTCTACGTTTATAGTGCCGTGTGATGCCGGCAGAATGTCATCACCCCTGTATTTTTCCCGTGGGTGGGTGTCGTAAAAGGCGCCTAAGGGATAAATTCATCCATGGGTTCAATCCCTGGATGAATTTCGCATTCAAAATTCAAAATTCAATAATTTATTTCTCAGTAGGAATTTACAAGATTCTCTTTAAGAAAGTCACATTCTAATTCAAACTTAATAAAGAGAAAATTTGTAATGCAAAAATTTTCTCTTTTTTATTACAATTTGTGTTCCTACTCTAAACGCGGCTCGGGCGGGATAAAAAAATAAAAATAAAGGCACTGCCTCGGGGCTGGCCAGGCTAACCACACAGCATGTAACTTTATGCCTCAGTGAATTACAAGTAAATGGAATTAAATTCTGTCAATATTTTAAAAAGGTGTTCCATGTGTATAGTTAGCCGGACCCCCTGGACATAAAACCCCCCAAAAACCTGCCCAGAAGTGCACCTATTCTAAGTTGACAATATTTTAGGCCCTATGTGACCCTAGCTAAGTTAGAAAATAAATTAATAGTATAATAGTAATAGCCAAAAACGGCTCAACAAAATAAAAAATAATATTACAGTAGATTATTGTAACTGTTTCGTCTTTAAAATATACTTTAAACATGCGAGCAATAAAATAGCATAACAAAAAAAGTAAATTTACAGTAAATGTAAAAAATACATGTCAAAAATTTAAGAATAATAAGTATGAAATGTCAAATTTAACCACTATACATGTCAATTTGCATATCATAAAAGTATAAGTTTATTTTTAATTCATTCGCATTGCAACATCTTGCATTGCGCTCACCAACCCGCCTGCCAAGCGTGGTGAGTATGGAAAATACCCCCCTGCTAAGGCCCATTTTCAGCAGTGGACTTTATTGTGGCTGTTATAGTATAGTTCTACGTAGTTAGGTAAAAAGTAGTGACTTTTTCAGAAGGAGGGTTATATTTTTCGAGAGTACCTATGTTACACACCTAGGTACTTACGTGGGTATGTTGACAAAATATTTTTCGCGCGCTACAGCCTAGGGTCGCTAGATTCACTGAGTATATCAAAATTTTATCAAGATTGCGGACTTTAAACGCAAAATATCACTTTGAAATAACCGCAGTTGGGATTTTGTTTTTCAATATAAGTATCTGCTTGTTTTTCGGTTCTTAGGGCCTTACCACAAAAAAGTTAGATCAGTGTCGAACGCGTGTTTAAAATAAAACTTCATACAAAAAAAACGCTAGGCACGCGTTCAACGCTGGTCTAACTTTTTTGTGGTAAGGCCCTTATGTTTATTATCAATCTAGCTAGGTATACAGCTCTTACTTCGTGAGGCATTTTTACGAACTCATTAATTTGCATTAAGAATATTTTCATTAAATTGATGCCCACATCATCCCCCCCACCGCACCATGGGCACCGCGGATATGAACTCGCGGGATCCATTTCATCTGGGTATTACCTCAGAGCTATGGAAGGTTTCAGAGGACCCTACGAGATAAGAAATTGAGGATATGAAAAATTTGTCACAATCTATTTTAAGTCGCCTTGAAACTCATTTCTTTACATTAAATCAAACATAACTGTAAACAAAATATAGTTTTAGGTACGTGTAATGTCATGTATCCCCTGAAACACATACCTTCTGTTCTAGTCATAGAAAGTCCGCATCCTACTTATAACGTCAAGCGGAGGGAGCGTTGCAGTCTGGAATTGGTGTGAAATAGTTTAAGTGCAACAAGTTCTTCATGGCTTCATCATCGCTCGTAGGGTTCTCTACGAAACCTCTCTGCTCTGCGGGTATTACAAACATGCTTATTCTTCAATATTAATACGAAATGTAAATTGTTCGGGGCTTTGGGGCCGGAACGCAAATACGCGGGCCGCACGCCAGCTTACTTTTTCATACGAAAGTAATGTTTCCCGCCGAGGCCACTTTATGGCGAATGACGGCATGTTTTTATAAAATATTTTGTCCTGTCTAGGACAATTTTCAAGTTTTTTTCTTAAAATAAATAAATAATAGGCCCATGTCCAGTAGTGGACTGTTGTGGCTGCTATGGTATGGTAATAGTAAATATCCCTGTACGAGACACACAGCGCCATCTAGCCCCAAACTAAGCAAAGCTTGTACTATGGGAACTAGACAACTGATATTAAAACCTATGTTAAAACTTTGATTAAAACTTACTTAAACATTTTTGTAAATAAATACGTACCTATTTACATAGAAAACACCCAGACTAAACACAAATATTTGAAACTTGACTTTACAAAATATTTGTTTCCGGTGGGAATCGAACCCGCGACTCTCGGCGTAGAAGGGGTACTATCCACTACGCCTTGAAATTAAAAAGATGGCGCATTCAATCTACAAATTCCTTGCGCATTTATTATTAGTTGAGCTTGTAAAGCTGTTCCTATTGCGATAGTAAATACGTACTGATCTCTCCTTTCATTATCTAACCTAGTAGGTACATGCACGATAATGTAGTAATGTTTATTATGTTCTGTCCATTGTTGTGATAAGCGATAACTGTGTACGATTGCTCGGTTTATTGATCTTTGTAAGCACTTAATGGGGTGGAACATCATACCGCTTTACAGACGGCCTACTACGCTCTATGATAATCACTGATTAATCAGTAGGTAATTTATTCATGATGGTAGTCAAGTAGAAGATGCGTTCACTAGATGCTCACCCTGCTAAGCAGTACCACGAGAGAGTACCCTTAATATGTATTTTCATGTTTAGTTACACTTGTAGGTACGGTGTACCTACCTAAGTACCTATGCTTGTCGGCGGCGCGCCCGCCGCGGCGTAGAAAACGCATCCGCTGGGCCTTCATCGATTGGTATTTGCTACATATCGACGTAGTCTGTCAACTCAGGGATGAAGAAGTTAATTTTGAAATTTTAGTGTGGTGCTGACTTAGAATAGCATCACCCCCTATCATTCCCGTGAGTGTCGTAAGAAGCGACTAAGGTTTTTGAGAGTTGGTGTGTATTACAATTTTAGGCGACAGGCTTACAACCTGAATTACTCTCAAACTTTTGTCAGATGTAGTGTAGATGGCCCATTTTGCAGTCATTTGCGTTCTGCCTACCGCGCAAGGGATATAGGTAGGCGTGATATGCGTATAAATCAATCAATCTACACGTCTCGTGTATCTTGCTGAAAGATCAACATTTTATTTCCCATGCATAGCGTGTTGCTTAGCCATTTAATTTACTAGTGGGTATTTAGTTTTTCATCGAGTTGGTATGAAAATACCGAGCCTGAGCAGTCAGGTGACCTGCCTGTGCCCTTGCTCGCGTGTACAAGTAATGAAGGATTTTATTCTCTAATTGGACTCTTATAGCATTCTCGATAAGACCTATTGCGTGAATAGCCTCGGTTACAAAGTAGGTAAGGTACTAGCTAGTTTTCTTTATTGGTACCTACCTGTACATAATTTGAGACAAATTGTTAGTGAAAGCGCTTAATTCAAGAGAAAAGTTTCAAAGGAAATAGTAAAAACTAGGAAAGTGATGTGTCAGAGAGTCTGAGGAAATGCTTTTTTATCTGGTCCTTGAAAGTTGGAAGGGGGGGTCAATGATAATTGTGGTTTGGTGGTGCTCGTCTGATTCTTTCAGGTAGAGATTGATTACCAGGGCGTCAAATCTGCGACCATCTTGCTAAACCAATACAGCAGTTCTGGCTTCGGTAACATTTTTGCCCGTCAGAGCTTTATGGCCTGCACACTACATTACTTGCCGAGCTATATTCACCACTTTTACTTTTAATTTCCTTTTTTTTCTTTGAATAAGTAAAGCAACCAAAACATTTTATACTAGAAACATTGTAGAGTCACTTATAAAATTACAAACTAACGATTCTTTCAGCTAGCTAGTACTTTTAAAGATTTGCAATTCAAAACAGCACAATAACTTTTACACTTTAACAGCTCTTGATACTGAGGTGAAAACAGTACTAAACCACAAATATACATACATGATACATACAATGCTAATCTACGATACATACATACAAACATTGCTAAATCCTTTTATTTGCTACATGATTATGTGCTCTAATAAAACATGTTGCGTTGACCCCAACTGATTTGTAATGTACAGTAAACGGAGAGCGTATTTTTTTCAGCACGTAAACTTTAAGGATGACTTTGCTAGTCTACAAACTTATGCGCATGAAACTTTGTTTACACTGATAAGTAGGTAAATAGGTAATACTTTTCTTCAACTTCTGAGGATCTTGATGGAAACCCTAAACTTTGAAGAACGGTCGGCAATCCATATGAGCCTTTCATAATAAAAGGAACCACTAAGGAACCCACTTGGTCCGGAACCTTCGAGCTGCGTCCAACAATCCATAGGTTCCGCGTTCCGCATCCACTGTTTTATCGACCTTACGTTTTACGCAACTTGTCAAAACCACCCCGCACTGCGCATGCCCGCAAATGACAGCGCTGTCTGTCACTCGCGTAGAAAATCACGGCGAAGCAATATCACGCCAAAAACACAAGAAAATAGTCAATTTTCCAACAGCATTTTATGTTTTTAACAGTAGTCAATACGTTTGCGAGTTGCAACAGTGATTTCAGAACAAAAATATTGCGGCGAAAGCTTTCCTTAGTGTTTGTTATGTAGGCGGTTGCGTTGAGTAACCAACCTAAACAATCGAGCCGCCATAACTTAGCTAAATATCATGAAATAGAGTCAGGAAGTGTATGGTGTTTCACAAAAATGAATGGACCAGTGACTCTTGAACTGAAGAACTATGTGAGCTTGTGATGAACTGTGACTCTATCATGAAAACAGTGTTATAGACACCCAGCAATCAACTAGCCCTAATGACTTAGTTTCTAGTAAAAAATCAAACGAAATACATATCATAACTGTGCCTGTAGAGTTATTGTCGATTATATTTACCTTAAATTTACAAAATTAATGTTTAGAATCTTCTTAGCGAGTAAACATATCAATATTTATACGTACGGCTACGAAGTGCTACGACGTGGACTGCTACGAACTACCTCTACGAGACGGACATTTGGTAAGTATATGTTATTACTACTCATTAATTTGTAGGTATGTGGGTATTTCATAGTTATTGGTTCTTGAAAATCCATATTGAATACCTGTAGTCAAAAGCAGTTTAATCTCGAACGAATTGAGGTTAGGAAATCGTGATACGAAAATAGGTAGCTTGAAAATAGGTAGAATTTTTTAGAATTTTTGTAAGTTACACCCTCAAATAATGCCAGCCGTACCGGACTATTTTGTACTGGCGCTGTGTCAGTGCTGCTGGATGCGGGCGGCCGGCTAACCTAAGTGTATGTACCTATAGGTAAGTATCTGAATACTGTGCGGCGCCGCTCGTTAGTGTATGTTTTAGGTAGGAAAGATACTTTTTTGTCACTGTATTGATGATTACCTTTTTTTTTTTATGTTATGTAAATTTCACTCTTATTATTATAGATTAACCTAGTTATTTAAGAATAAAGAGAAGTGTGCAGCACCAAGACAAACCGTATTCGGTTTAATGGTGCCAAGACTGTGTAAAATATATTATTTATAAGTTGCTTGAATAAAATAAATACAATACAATACCCACGCCGTCGTCGCTCCGTAGAACAAATTGTGGTGGTACCTGCTTGTGAGTGAACAATGCAATATAGGTACTCTATTAACATGTACATATGCTATTCTTGGTACTGTACTGAGTGTACGAAACTGAATAGGGAGGCCTATTCTTATTACCATCTTATTACTCAGTAAAATCATCGGTAGATGGCGCTAGCAAACAGATACAAACCCGCTAAAACGAGTTCTCATAAAATGTCGGTATTAAAAAAAAAACCGTTAGACAGCGTATTTTCTGCTTTTAGGTATGAAAATGTTGCTAAATGTATAATTCTCATCTAATGATATTTAGTAAATGCTTTAAATTCCTTTAAATCTACAGATTTTTGGAGAAATAACAAAAATATTTTCATTTTGGCGGCTTTTGCTGTGAACTTTTTGTTTTAGCGGGTTTTGCAAAACACATGTTGTATTTTGGCGGCTTTTGATAAGAACATATTTTTGACATATTTCAAGAAGTGGATGGTACTCAACAATAAAACTTATTGTTGTGTTTGTAATTTATTCCATTGTTGTGAACCGTTAATGTAAACACAACAATATTTATTAGTAAGAAAAAAGAGGATATGTTTTTCTTTTACGAGAATATGTTTTTAATTTTATTATATTTTCACTGGGATAAAAATAATCCAGTTTTTTTGGCGTAACCCTGGCACCTTAAATGCTAATAACCGACTGTACATGAACAAAATAATTATTACACTCCTTTTTTTGGTAAGGCAGCCATGTAACAAACAAAACTTTGACCATGTGGCATAACATCATCATATACTGTTTATCAAGTCATTTGTACCGAAGTTTCTCTCACCGTTTTTCACGCTCCTTCGTGCACTTCCAGAAAGCTTCATTGCCGGGTCTTTTCCGCACGTCTTTGGGACTGTACTTATTAACAAATTGGGAGAAATCCTCCATAATTTTGTATTAAAAAACAGTAGATACTGCTCCAACTTATTAGCAGTTTTGGACAAATTGCCATACTATTTTGAAAGTCACGTGATCGGAATACTGCGCTGTCATTGGTCGAATTCATTTTAGTGGATTTTGAAACGCAAAGGGAGTATTTTAGCGGATATTGCAACGCAAGTCCGACTTTGGAAGGAAGTTGTGTAGTAATGTACCGGGTTTGCTCAAGAATGATGGTAAGACTTGAAAGCCTATAACAGCAGCATCATTTTGAGATCAAATACCAGCATTTCACAAAAGTACGTTTTAGCGGGTTTTGAAATTAGACGCCTCACATGAAAAACGCTCGCAAGGTCTGTACATAACAATACTAGCGTTCTATGATTTTTTAAAATGCATTTCCTATCTACCAAAACGTTTGTAAAACTTACTCCCTGATTTGATGTTCATGCATGAACTAAAAAATCGTTGTCAAAAACGTGCAAGTTATTTAGCGCCATCTATCGATGATTGTACTAACTAATAAGTATTAATTTTTTTTAAAGCTGTCAGAATAGGCATAATTTTCTCCAAACAAAGCAACTTGTATTAGAAAATTTCTATAAATAATCAATATTCTGCTGAATTGAACAATTTTTTACTTTCTAATCTGTCTAATGGTGATTGATTATTATCAAAGCCATTAGGGTTTAAAAACTAAATAGTACCTAGCTCAAAGAGTCACGAAACATATCGTTTTGCACCTATCTACTTGTAGCAAAATATAAATAAAAGTCCAATCTAAAAACACTTTGAAGTAAACACTGTAACGAGCATAATTTACTTGTTAAAAAACAAAAACCCGTCTGCGGTAATTTCAGGTTATTTTTTGCGTTTAAAATCCGCTATTTTGAATTTATGAAGTTTTAAGATAGCCAGTGTAACTCGCGCTGTTGTGATGAATTTAACGACGCCTCATTTGTAGAAATCCGAGGAGTAGTACCTAAGGTGCAGCCCATGAATAAGAATCTGGTGGCACGGTAGTAGATTTTCTTTTCCACATACATATCCGTATATACCTCCATATTATTAGCACCAAATTAAACACAAGAGATCTTTGGATTACATACTTTTAATTAAATAATTTTGGATCGCTTATAAAATAAACAATGGTCCGCGCGCGTTGACCGATAGTGTCCAAGAGAGAACCCCACGGCTATGCCCCACTAGTCGAGATTAGTGCTGATCGATCATAGTCAATTTTCAGCCTAACAATACATACATACATACTCTCGATGAACATAACCCTTCTTCCGAGGCAGTCGGTTAAAAATATGCAAAGAAAAGTCATTTAATTTGCTTAGGCGTTTCCTATGCGGAGTGAAAACCCGAAATAGCAGGAGGTGATGGAAGCCAAACAAAGGCGTGCTAAGACACGCCACCCCTCCACGATCAAATTACTGCTTTTCGTTATGTTGCCAGACACGACACCTGAATATAGCGATGTATTAGGGCAATAGCTGGAATAAAAAAGGATGAAAGTTGTAAACCATATTTTAAAGCATTCAACATCTTAACGTTCCCGTGTTTATACATATATGAGGTTGCATTGTATGTAAAAATCAACCATAACGACTTCAAAATCGAATCACCTGTTAAATGTAAAGTTCTGCGTCCAAGAGGTACAGTTGTACAAAATCAATCATGCAAAACAGCTCTGATGAGGAAAAGCTTGTTGAAGATGGGACCAAATATATTTAATCATCTACCACAGCAACTAAAAGAACTTGACATAAAAACTTTTAAAATTCAATTATTTAATTTGCTTGTGAACAAATGTTATTATTCAGTTAATGATTTTTTGATGGATAGGAGTAAGATTTAAACTGTTGGACTAACATAATTATTTATTTTTATTTTTACATTATTGGAATTATAACTGTTAGGTCTTATTTATAATCTAATCTGATAATGACATGTATATTAACATAATAATAAGATAACTTGACATAAAATTGTATACTAAATTCTTCTTCTAATTTTAATGATTTTATTGTAAATTTATAATTTGATGTGTAATTTTTCGTATGCCTCAAGGTACATTGCAGAGATGCTATACCACTATATTAAATGTGATCTTTTATACCTGTAATGACGAACAATAAATGATTTATGATTATGATTTATGATTTATTTATAAAATATGAGGTACAAAATTATAACTGACCGATATGACGATTATTAAACGTGCCAGTATTTTTTTTTAGAGAGAGAGTGAGTCGCATTTGTCGATTGTTAGCAGCTAAGAACACTCCTCCCCGATTCCATTTATGGTGTTACTCAGCCAAAGTTTAACTAGGTACTTATTTCTGACCTTTATGAATATTTATTTACCCACGATGATCTACGGGATGGTGGCAATGAATACTAACATATGCATTTCCAGAAAGGGCTGACAAAGAAAGAATCTACAACATGAACAAGTAGGTACAAAGAATGAAATGTTGCACCGACCCTAAAAAGTATCAGTGCAGGCAGGATAGTGAGAAAGTGGTATGAATTACTCCAGAAGTCCCCTGCCTGTGACTCTTTGTCAGAGTGCTATAGGAAAGTACGTATGAATTCCCATACAAATAAAACTTTGGGAGTTTCCAAAGTTTGTAACTCTCACTTCAAGGTTCAAGTGTACTAATGCTACTTCTGCATCATCACTTTGATACACCATATGTGGGATAGCAGAGCAGGTAGATTCTTACCTCACGGCCTTCCCAATAAAAGTTAGACAAGTGAAAACTTCATACAAATAATGCTAGGACACGCGTTCAACCCTCGTCTCAATTTTTTGTGGTAAGGAGTCTTTTTATTAAAACTGTTACATCATACGCACTTAAGTTGTTGATGACAACAATGCTGATGACGTCAAATTATGAAACAATGCACTAATATCTCATTGTTTCACTATTGCGCACGCATATTACGTTCTTGAGATGCGCGCAATGTCACTATCGAGTGTCGATCAATACGAGTAGTTTTTCAGAATGCGCAAACATAGAATGTTGTAACGTTTTTTAAACGCCATACATTTTTTGGGGCTGCCTCGACACTGTAGTGCCTCGGGGATGTTTGTAGCGCGAGGTAGGCACAGATGGCTTTTGATGCTGTCCTGCGCAAGCAGGTGGCCTCCCTGCGGTCCAGAGTATGGGGCAGCACCAAAACTCTTTTAGGAATAATCTCGGACAGGATGGACAGTCCAATTCTCAAATCAAACATAAATTTTACTAACATAGTTTTTAAGTTTCTTACTAACACTATGGACTTGTATTTCTACTCTGTCTGAAATAAATATTATCATTTCATTTCATATAGCAAATAGGTACCTATTGCGTGAAAACAAATGCTTCTGTAGCGACACATTTGCTGACATTGCAGACTATGCAATGCGAGCGGGCTGCGTCCCGCGCCTCGCCAGTCTTCCCGTAACCGCGTGTCGCGATTGTACTGTACCACTGCTATTTCGCTGTTAGCATACCTCATTAGTTTGTGCAAATTTTATGTATGTGAAATTATGTGAACTGTTGGTGTTTTCATACTCACTGTCAATCGTGTGTGAATAAACTTTGAGTGTCATTTACTGGATTTCGGACGTTTAATTTCATGCACTAAAAACAATACCTTCTGATATTAGAGTCAAAAATAAATAGATAGAGTGAACCCTCACACAACTCCGTGGGAGACAATACATACCACAGCACACTTTCTATCAGGACTTTATCTTTCTACTGAAGTACTTACCTTACCGCTACGGAGTATTTCAACAGTGGTGACGCCGCCGACTAGGAGTGAGAAGAAATTGAACGTACTTACCTTTGTTCCCGGGAAGACTCACTGTGCAGTACAATCGCCACAACAGGTCAACTTCGGAGCGACTGTTGTGAAAATTTTCAAGGCTCCGTTTAAGGTCAGACCACACAATGGCTGGTGATGACGATAATGACAATAATGGAAGCGGTGATGAGAGGACGCACGAAAATGTCAACTCTATATCAATTCACGCCAGAGTTCCAGAATTTTGGACAGACCTCCCAAAGCACTGGTTTTTCCAGGCAGAAGCAATTTTGGCACCGCAAAGATGGACGGATGAACAAAAATTCCAATTTATAGTTGGAAAATTGGGAAAGGATGTTATCCAGCAGGTGACAGACATCCTGATTACTCCTCCAGCTACAGGAAAATTCGACGCTTTAAAACAGACTTTTGGAAGTTTATGAAGAATCAGAAAGTCGGAAAATACAAAAACTGATGGGAGAAATGGATTTGGGAGACCAGCGACCATCTCAACTTCTTCGTAGAATGAAAGAACTAGCTAGAGACCGGATTGAAGACAAACCTTAATGATTTTGTGGCAAAATCATTTACCAGTCTGGGTACGAGGCGTTTTGGCAGTTTCGGACATAAAGGATCTTAACAAACTAGCGCTGATGGCGGACAAGGTTATGGAGAACGCGCGACCCGTCCAGGTAGCAAGCGTAGATGAAACTCCAGGTATGTCATCTCCATCTACATCTAATATTATTGCCGAAATTAATAAATTGGGCGAGCGAATTAAGAATATTGAGCACTTTCAACGTCGGAGCGCTGAACGACGCAATGGACACCAAACTAGGTCACGTTCGCAGTCTAGGTCACGGCGACAATCCAGAGATCCGAGTCAAAATAGGAAGAATAATCCAAATTGGCTTTGTTTTTACCATTTCCGTTACAATACTAAGGCACACAAGTGTGTCCAGCCTTGCAACTGGAAGAAGGAGCAGAATCCGGAAAACTAACGACGGTACAGTCAGCGACGGGTGGCTGTAATCCTACCATCAATCACCGTCTATGTGTTACTGACGTACTTACAGGTTTACGTTTTCTTCTGGATAGTGGTGCTAATGTGTCAGTGTTACCGCGTTGGGCAGTGCGTAATAGGCAGTGTAAAAGTGATGAGTATAATCTATACGCCGCTAACGGTACACCCATTAGGACATACGGTTTAAAATCAATGACCCTGGACTTAAAGCTCAGGAGAGCATTTCAGTGGAACTTTATCGTTGCCGACGTGAATCAGCCGATAATTGGTGCCGATTTTCTGAGTAAATATAAGCTAATGATTGATTTTGATTCCAGGAGATTGGTGGATAAGATAACAAATCTTAATGTGATTGCTGGTATTAAAAAATGTACAGAAGGGTCAATTAAAACAGTAGATGGTAACCATCCATATTACGATTTGTTATCTCAGTACCCAGAACTTACTAAACCTGTATCTTTCAAGGATGTACCTAAACACAATGTATGTCATTTTATTGAGACTGAAGGACCTCCAGTCCGTTCTCGTGCTAGACCTTTACCTCCTGATAGGTATAATAAAGCCAAAGAGGAATTTCGAATCATGTGTGAGATGGGGATTTGTAGGCCAAGCAAAAGTGCGTGGGCAAGTCCTTTGCACATTGTTCCTAAAAAAAATGGGCAAATAAGACCTTGTGGTGATTATAGACGATTGAATTCCCTAACCAAGCCCGATAGATATCCAGTACCGAGGTTACGTGATTTTACATATGTTCTCGCGAACAAGAAAATATTTTCTCGCTTAGATATCAATAGAGCTTATAATTGCATTCCGGTTAATGAAAGTGATATCGAAAAACAGCTGTGATTACACCTTTTGGACTATTTGAGTTTCCGCGTATGCCATTTGGGTTGAGAAACGCTGCTCAAACTTTCCAAAGATTCATGTGTCACAGTGTTTTTCCTGATCTAGATTTTCTATTCATTTTTATAGACGATATTATCATAGCATCTGATGACGTCACTCAACATAGAATGCACCTGAAGGAAGTTTTCGACAGGCTCGACAGGTTTGGTATAACTATTAATATCTCAAAATGCATTTTTGAACAGGAGAAGCTCGATTTCCTAGGTCATGAAGTCACTACTGAGGGAATACGGCCACTGGAGGAGAAAGTACAGGCAATCATCGATTTTCCGCGGCCGACTACAGTAGAGCAACTTCGAAGATTTTTAGGTATGTTGAATTTTTATAGACCTCACATTCCTAGGGCTGCTGAAATTCAATCGGAATTGGACAGGTATTTACATAACACAAAAAACGGGACAAGACTGCAATTATTTGGACAGAAAAGGCTATTTCACAATTTGAACTGTGTAAGCAAAATTGAAACAGGCTGCCATGTTAGCCTACCCTGACACTAACGTTGAATTAGCGTTAATGACTGATGCTTCCGATATTTGCGTAGGGGGTGTACTACAGCAAAAAGACGGAGATAGTTGGAAACCGTTAGGGTATTTTTCAAAAAAGTTGACCGAAGCTCAAAAGAAATATAGTACTTACGATAGAGAGCTGTTAGCTATATATATGGCAATTGCTCATTTTCGTCATATGGTAGAAGGTCGGGAATTGGTTGTCTATACTGATCACAAACCTCTTATTTTCGCTTTTAGTAAAATGGGAAGTGAAAAAGAGTTACCGAGAAGAGCTAGGCAAATCATGTTCATAAGTGAATTTACCACCGACATACGCCATATTACAGGTCACGATAACATAGTAGCTGACGCGTTGTCTCGGGTGGAAGAAATAGCATGTCCAACAACAATTGATTACGCAGAACTTGCACGTGTACAAAGTTGTGACAAACAACTGCTGCAAGAATTAAGCGAACTAAGTCCAAATTTGCAATTCAAGCACATCACGTTACCAGGTACCGACCAGGGCGTGATATGTGAAACGTCAACTGACAAAGCAAGACCTTATTTACCGGAAATGTTCAGGCGAACTGCTTTTAATGTGTTGCACAATCTAAGCCATCCAGGTATTCGAGCTACCAAAAGACTTATGAATGAAAGGTACTTTTGGAAAGGTATGAATAAAGATATTAGTAGATGGGCAAAAACTTGTATTCCTTGTCAAAAATCCAAAATTCAGAGACATACTGTATCAGATTTGGGGAAATTTGAACCGGCAGATCGTTTTGAGCATATCAATATTGACATTATAGGTCCATTAAATACGACACCTGACGGGTATAGGTATTGTGTAACCATTATAGATCGTTATACACGTTGGCCTGAAGCATTTCCGTTAAAAGAGATAACTGCAGAATTAGTTGCCAAAGTTCTTTATGAAGGATGGATAGTTAGATTCGGTTGTCCTATCAGATTAACTAGTGATCAAGGAAGGCAATTCGAGAGTAACCTTTTTTCACATCTCATGTTACTTATGGGAATAAAAAAGTTGCGTACAACTGCGTATCACCCGCAGAGCAATGGTAGGGTTGAACGCTGGCATCGATCTTTAAAAACGGCTTTGGCTGCACGGTTATCCAATAGTTCGTGGATAGAAGAATTACCCACAACTTTATTAGGTCTAAGAGCAGCAGTTAGGTTGACACTAACGTAAGTCCCGCACAATTTGTTTACGGTACAACATTACGTTTACCAGGCGATTTTTATGATAACAGTAAAATTAATAATTTGGATTGTGACAGCTACGTTTCAAAATTGCAGAGTATTATCAGGAATTTGAAACCGGTAAAGAGAGAAAATATAGATACAAGAAAAATGTTTGTACACTCTGACTTGAAAACTTGCGATAAGGTATTTGTTAGGATTGATGCTGTACGTAAACCTCTACAACCTCCTTATGCTGGCCCATTCAAAGTAATAAGCAGGCGAGAAAGTATTTAAAATTCAATTTCCAGATCGCGAAGCATGTATTTCGATCGACAGATTGAAACCAGCTTACGTGTTGGAAAGTGAATTCGATAAGTCAGTAGACAATCCTCACAAATGTGATAATGTAAAGTCAAAGAAAACTGTCACCATCCAAACCTCGGGCACTAATAAAGTTAGTGACAGCCCTAAGGCTAAAATATGCGATAGTCCAAAGGCTGAAGCATTTGTATCACGTAGTGGCCGACTTTGTCGAAGACCCGCACGTTTTATCTAGTAAGCACTTAAGTTTGCATTTTACTTATTTTTACCTAGAGGTGAAATAAATTAAGTAGGTTAAAGCAAGTTGACAACATTTACATCTTTTAGAAATAAATTCAATTTTATCTTACCGTTTGACGGAATCACACACCTTAGAAAAATTATTTACTTTGTAATTTTGACTGTGTCATACTGAAATTATGGGCAATCAACAGAACAAAGAGAAAGTTGTCGTTGAACAAGTTGGAAATCAAGATGCGAAAATAATGGAATATGAAATTATTCTTATGGTGATTTGTGTGATATTGATCCTGATGATAACTTATTTTGCGACAGAAGTGCAGAAAATCACTGAGAAAATGGCTGAGTAAGAAGTAAATGCTGTCAATTCGCTATCCGTAGTTAAGGTGGAGACCGTTCAGCCAAGCACGAAAACCCAGCAACCTAGAGTTGTGCTTAGTTAAATAAGAATAATGTAAGTTGTTAAGATTTTTCTTTCTTACTATTTTTATTGAGAACCGTGCAATATTTACTCGATTGTTTTATGTACACAATCCTTTATCCTTTTATTTTACAAAATTTTACACTTATGTCAATGTGAATGATCAAAAATTTCTAAGACCCTGTATTTGTGTAATGTGTTTCGTAGAAATGTAATTGTGCACCAGAATGTTCTAGAATGGTTTAATGTTTCATGTTTTAAATGTGTTGTAATAATTGTAATAACAACTTGTGTGTGGCTATCCATTGTTTTGTTTAGTCTACAGTTTGAACAACGAGCAAAGTATTATGTTTCATTACTTGGTCACAGCTAGCGGTTCTCAATCTTTTTCATTACTTTTTGTATAGAGTAAGAAATATTTCCAGTGGTTCTCAAAGTTTAAGATATTTTATTTATTTGTATTTGTGTAAAAGGTATCAAAATTCTTTTTTCAAAAAGGGGGGGACCTATGTAGCGACACATTTGCTGACATTGCAGACTATGCAATGCGAGCGGGCTGCGTCCGCGCCTCGCCAGTCTTCCGTAACCGCGTGTCGCGATTGTACTGTACCACTGCTATTTCGCTGTTAGCATACCTCATTATTTTGTGCTAATTTTATGTATGTGAAATTATGTGAACTGTTGGTGTTTTCATACTCACTGTCAATCGTGTGTGAATAAACTTTGAGTGTCATTTACTGGATTTCGGACGTTTAATTTCATGCACTAAAAACAATACCTTCTGATATTAGAGTCAAAAATAAATAGATAGAGTGAACCCTCACACAACTCCGTGGGAGACAATACATACCACAGCACACTTTCTATCAGGACTTTATCTTTCTACTGAAGTACTTACCTTACCGCTACGGAGTATTTCAACACTTCTACAATTTTTTTGAACGCTATTTTGTAATGAAATGCTTTGGGCTCGTGCGAGCATGCAGCCAAACAAGCTTGTGTCAATATTTTCTGTTAGGTATTTCAGTCATTTCAGTAGTATTGCAGATAGATATTTAAGTTATATTGCTTTGTGTGTAAGTAAAAAGTGTAAAAATTTACGCTATGTCGAGTTACCTAACGATTTATTTCTTTTTTATGTGGGTTATTGGATTTTTTATACGATCTTTATCCCCTATATTATATTCGAAGCGGTTTGCTTCTTTATAACGGACTTTTTACTTTTTTTTTGTCCGGACAGTGCAAACAGACAGTATGTAAAAAAAAACCGGCCAAGAGCGTGTCTGACACGCCCACAAATAGGGTTTCGTAGTCAACGTTTAAATATCAGGTTTTTCAGCATTGCAAACTTAATTTTGTTGCTGGTTTGTTAGCAGCAGTATGATGACTAACCGCAAATAGTAAAACTCAATTTTTTCTGAAACCTTTAAGGGTACAATATCCGTTATAGTTTTCATTGTAACTTCAGATTGTAAGCTATATTCCATATTTATTTCAAATTTTTAGCGTTTATACTTTAGAAGTTACAGTTGGAACAAATTATGGGTCAAAAACGCCCTTTTTAAAAGCAAATATCTCGTGACAGAAACATTTTAGTGACTTTGTTTCAAAGAAACCTCACCTTGGTTTTAAAAGACCTATTCAACGATACCCTACTCAATATTACAGAAGAAATAAAAATTGTTTGCCCCCCTTTCACTTGTATGGGAGGGGGTCCAAAAAACATTTAAAATATTTTTTTCTTAACATTTCTATATTTGGGTCAACACGATCTATCTTCTCACCAAATTTCATGTCGATAGCTCTAAAACTGACGAAGATATGAGGGCGCGGCAGACAGACAGACAGACAGACAGACAGACAGACAGACATGACGAAACTATAAGGGTTTCTAGTAGACTACGAAACCATAAAAACAAGTAAGGAGAACTACTTAGTCCATGAAAGTGACCGGGAACATAGGTCGAAATATGAGAAATTTTGTACTAGCTGACTGAGTCAATTTGATTTTCTCCTTTGTTCCTTTGCAAAAGTTGTTCAGTTTCATAGCCTGTTTCACTCCCTAAATATTAGCAGCATTATTTTTGTAAGAAACTGAAACTCAAAATAATTTATTCAAAATAGTATACAAAAAAATCACTTATTGATAGTCAATACACAGAAATGGAAACGCCTTTGTAAAAAAAGAAAATAGAGAGGCACTATTTCCTTTAGAGATCTATCTATTCTATGAAAGAGTTAACACCAGGCACAAAGTCCAGCGGTGTGGTCAGCCATGCCGCATGGGTGCGGTTCGCGTGATCGGCACCACCTCGCATGTTGTGCTCGCTGAAAAATGGGGCCATTCCATCATGCCGGTAAGGCGTGTTCCTGCAGTATAAACTATCAAAATTGGTCAATTATTGCTTAGGTGTACGCGCGATTTCATCGTACAGATAATTGTAATGTAGGTAAGTGCTAGTTGATCTTCTCAGATATTGTGATGTAGGTAAGTCCTAGTTGATCTGCTCAGGTGTTTCAGGTACAGATAAATTGTGATGTAGATAATAATATGTGGTAGTTGATCTTCTCAGGTATTCCATGATGCTGGGAAAGACGTGTTCCTGCAGTGTAAACTATCAAAATTGGTCAATTATTGCTTAGGTGTACGCGCGATTTCATCGTACAGATAATTGTAATGTAGGTAAGTGCTAGCTGATCTTCTTAAATATTGTGATGTAGGTAAGTCCTAGTTGATCTGCTCAGGTATTTCAGGTACAGATTATTGTGATGTAGATATATGCCAGTGGAAAATAGCGCTGTTAGTTACACGTTATACTTAATCGAAAACCTAAACCAGTCAAATGATATTTCTTTCTGTACCTTATACCAAATTTTTCGTGTAGGTAAATAATACTGTTACGTATGTATACGTACGTCGTACATAGACGTGTAACATATTTACCTAACCCTTGTCCATTTAGTTAGCATTGTACGTAGTTTTTTTCGTCCTTGACCACTGTATGTTCCCTGTGGGACCGATTATACGCTAGTTTACGTCCAAAGAAAATACTGTTCCATAGAATAGATAGACTGTAATGTACGGTGCAGACATTTTATGGGGCGGTAGGGCTGTAGGTAGACGGGGTAGGTAATAATAGGTGTATAGTTTAGGAAACATAATTTGGGCTTGGCGTGTCAAACAAAAAATGGGTCAAATAATGTTTTCTAAACTTTACGCAAATATACATTTATTTATATTCGAAAATTTAAATAAACAGGCAATCTAAATCAGTCTCAGTTTGTGATCGGTGGCAAGCGGTCGCCCGCTCCGATTGTGTTATAATGTCAGTGTCTACCGTCAAGTGTGTAAACTGCAATGTTGTTATTAATGAAATCCTTGCGTTTATTCGCAACAGACATGATGTTATGGATAACGAAAGCTTAATAAGGATTTGTACATCAGCTTTTTCCGAAGAAGAAGTAGACCAGCAAAAAAGTTGATGTTTACATCAACAAAGACTAGTCAAAAATGTATATCAAGACGAAAGGATAAAAAACAAAAGGATCTAGAAGACATAATATCGGTGTTCAAAACGATTGACCCGGAGCAAATCCCAGTATTTGTGGCATACGACCTACATAAATTACCACCTGTAAGTTTTGATCACGTAGACGTCACAAAGTTACTCAAGGATATTGTTTTGCTACGTGCAGAAATTCAAGATATAAAACGCCAATACGTTACGAAAGACCAGCTAGAAACGGCCACATCAGAATTAAAGATACCTACGCACCCTTTTCGACTTATCATCCAAATGTTAATACGAAGAGAGGTGGTTTTGTTCTAGAAAGCGGGCCGTTTGGCCTGTCGAACGCGTATGAATCACCACCGGCAGTGGCGGCGGCGGACGCAGTAGGTAGTAGTCGCTCGGACATGACTAATCGATCAGCTGTGAGTGACGAGCCTGCGTATCGATCTATACTGTGTGCGAATGCACAAAACGATAGTTCTAAAAGAACGGACTCGCTCCCACCTCAACCGGTTAACTCGACCTTATTATGTAATATTGACAACACATTAGAGTCCGAGAACCAAAGTAAACAATCTATGATGTCTGACTTATTGAAAGGGAAGGGATGCGACTGGAAAGATAATAATAAATATAGTGATGAGTGGATCGAAGTACAGAAACGTAAGACAAAGAATCGTTTCGAAGGTCGGAGGGGAAAAGCATCATCAAGTCCGACAGGTAACTTTAAGGCGGCCGAGTCAAAGATACCTCTTTTCATATCCAATGTAAGCAAATCTACTACCGAAAAAGACATAAGCGAGTACATAGAAAGAAAGACACAGGAAGTTGTTAAATTGAAGAGGATTAATATGAGGTCTGAAAAAGCTTACAATTCGTTTAAGTTTTATGTATCAAAACATAAGCTTAGTTCCTTCCTAGATGACAACCTGTGGCCCGAAGGAATAACTTTTAGACGTTTCATCTATTTTAAAAATGAAGAAGGCAGAGGCAGCCCTGGATGCATGAATCGTAATAGGAATCTTAATGGATAACAACCACAACCATAAGAAAAAAGTTACGTTTTCAAGTTTTAATTGTAAGAACGTTATCACCTCAGCTGATTGCGTTCGTAGACTTTGTCGTATATCTGTCCTTGTCGCCCTCCAGGAAACATGGCTATGGCCCCACAACCTGACATACCTAGGAAGCTTGGATAATGACTTTGCCTATACCGGTAAATCGTCCATTGATACGTCCGCCGGTGTTGTGTTAGGCAGACCCTATGGTGGAGTGGCCTTGTTATGGAATAAAACCATATTTCCAAACGTATCTGTTGTGTCGTGCGATAGCAACCGTTTAGTGGCAATCAAAATAGTGCATGAAGGTCATCCAATACTGGTGTTCTCGGTGTACATGCCTACGAACTCTGCGGACAATTTAATTGAGTTTACGGAGTGCTTAAGTGAGATTATTGCTATAATTGAAAATAGTAACGTGGAAACAGTTTTCTTACTCGGAGACTTTAATGCAAACCCTGGTGAGCGATTTGGTAACGAAATGATAACTTTCTGTACTGAACAAGCATGGTCGTGCGTTGATATGGAGTTACTACCTACAGATACTTGTACGTTTGTTAGTAGCGCGAATGGCGCGCGGTCCTGGCTGGACCACTGTATAGTGACTAATGCGGCGAGGCAATTAGTAGTTAACGCCTCAGTTTTACAGGATGTTTTTGCTTCAGATCATTATCCATTGTTAATAGAATGTGAATTAGGTATAATAAAACGTAAAATTGTAAACTCAAATACTTTTCGTAACAAAACAATATGGGGCGAAAGGGACAAAACTCAAATTAATAGTTACTCGGAATTTTGTCATTCTAAATTAAGACTTATAGATTTTCCTATCGAATTTCATGATTGTGCGGATAAAATGTGCTCAAACCCTAACCATTTTGGTATCTTAAATAACTTGTATCACAATATTGTCGAAGTTCTTAGAGAGGGAGCAGAAAATACCTACATCGGCCCTGACCTAATTAAGAAGCGTAAATATGTCACCGGTTGGAACAAGCACGTCAGTGCTGCGCACGCGCAGGCTCGATTTTGCTATCAAACATGGCTTTGGTACGGAAAACCAATGAGTGGTTATATATACAATAACATGTGTAGCTCCCGGAGGCTTTTTAAATCTAAATTGAAATTCTGTCAAGATAACCAGCAACAAATTAAAATGGACTTGATAGCAAAAAGTCATTCGAAGAAAGAATTTGGAAAGTTTTGGAAGTCTACCAATAACCTGAACCCAAAGTCGAGCCTGCCGGTGAGTGTTGCTGGCGAGCATGAACCGACCACTATTGCTAATCTTTTTAAGGAGCATTTTAAGGTAGAATCGCCACTATCGTGTAAGACGGAGGGTGTCGATGCTGGGACCACCGGTACTGGAGAATGTTCCACGAGGTTCTCTGCTAAGGAGGTGGCCTCTGTTATAAATAAAATGGTAAAGGTAAATCTCCAGGTCACGACGGTCTCAGCATCGAGCACTTAAAGTATGCGGGAGTACATCTAGAGTACTGGCAATGTTTTTAATTTATGTATAAGTCATAGTTACTTGCCTGACGACCTTATGCATACTATAGTCGTCCCTGTTATTAAAAATAAGACCGGCGATGCTCTGACTTGTCCAACTATAGGCCCATATCGCTAGCTACTATAATAGCGAAAGTATTGGATAGTTTGCTTGATAAGAACCTGGCTAAACATCTGGATCTACATGATGCCCAATTCGGCTTTAGGCCTGGATTATCCACAGAAAGTGCTATTTTCTGCCTCAAGCAAACTGTCCAGTATTATACGGCAAGAAAAACGCCTGTTTTTGCCTGCTTTTGGACTTGTCAAAGGCATTCGATCTGGTATCGTATGATATACTTTGGCAAAACTACAACACGACACTACTCTGCCTCCTGAGATATCGTCAATGTTTCGTTTTTGGTACAGCAATCAAAGGAACAGTGTGAGGTGGGCAGGCTTACTCGGACGTACAGGTTGGAGTGCGGGGTGAGGCAGGGGTTGAGCTCGCCTCGGCTCTTCAACCTGTATATGAACTGGCTAATTTGTGAGCTCAGCAACACTAATATTGGGTGTCATGTGGACGGCGTATGTATTAATAACATAAGCTATGCCGATGATATGGTGTTGCTGAGCCCATCTATTGGTGCCCTTAGAAAGTTGCTCGCAGTTTGTGAATCCTACGCGGTGGCTCATGGACTCAGGTACAACGCCAAAAAGAGTGAGATGATGATTTTAGATCTGGTTCACTCTCTTATAATAATGTGCCTGGAGTCTCACTGTGCGGATCACCTAACAAGGGTAAACAAATTTAAGTACCTGGGTCATTGGGTCACCGAGGATTTAAAGGATAACTGCGATATTGAGAGGCGCAGGTCGCTGGCTGTACGTTGTAATATGTTGGCCCGAAGGTTTGCACGGTGTACGAAGCCAGTAAAAATAACGCTATTTAAAGCTTATTGTCAGTCCTTCTACACGTGCAGCCTGTGGGTCAACTTTACGCAGCGGGCATACAGCGACCTGCGAGTACAATACAATAATGCATTCAGGGTGCTGCTGGGGTTGCCGTGGCGATGCAGTGCGTCGGGGATGTTTGCGGAGGCGCAAACTGATGGCTTTGCAGCTATCATGAGAAAGCGCTGTGCCTCCATGCTATCTCGCTTACGCGGCAGCACCAACAGTATCCTGACTGTGTTTGAAGATAGGTGGACCTCTCCTTGTTGCAGCGGTGGATGACGCTGCACACTGTCAGGAACTAATAATAATTTGTTATAATTTGTTATATGTACCTATTGATTATTTTTTACTAACATTAGTGTTTAAGTAATCATGACCTTGTTTTCTTACTAATCACATATGGACATTGTCTGAAATAAATGTTTTGAATTGAATTGAAAATCTATTTAATTCTTGAGAAATGAGTCAAAGATGTTTAAAATAGCACACAAAGAAAAATACGTCCCTGGGTTCTACTGTCCACAGCTGACAGATAAACTAAAAACTGGGTGTTTTCGTTTGAAAACAAATAATTAAGGAACGGTAAATCAATGGAGAATAAATTAACACTATGAATTTAGCAACAGCCCTAGAAATCGATCAGAAATCCTCTAGCGATGAGCCAATGCCGGACGTAGCTACAGTTCGTAACGCATCATAGAGCGCCCTAATTGGTCGATTTCAAATTTCGAATCCGACGTTTGCGCAGCCGTGACCGACAGCCGTTGATCGATTTCTAATAACAATTATAATACCCTTTTTAACGCAGATTAGTATTAGTTTTTCAGTTATTCGTAATCCAGTGCTGCAATAGTTATTTGTAATGCAAATCCTCATGCAATGTTTAAAAGCGGACTGTACTGCGTTGTTACTGTAATAGCTAAGTTGCTATTCTTTTTACACGTCTATTATTTTCTGTTTTTGTACCAGCTCATTAACTTTTTGTACCACCATATTAACTCACATGGAAAACTGATTGTACACTTGGCTATATTTCACCATACCTATGAATACAATACATTATACACAATGCACCTAAGGCTTGAGCAAGCACCGACCGATACAGTAAACCATCAACCAAACCTACTAAAAATATCTATTTTATAATTTTTAGGTTACATTAATGTCAAAAATAGGTACCTATATGGCTATGTAGCGGTACAAACAAAAAAGTAACGGCAATCGTTGTCATCATTATCATCTCACAGTTATTTTCCACGATTTCCCAATCCATTCCAAATTGGTCGTATTCAAATAGTATCCCAATAGCAACTGACAGAATGGGTTCAGCCGATGAGCACAAAGCATTTGCCCGCCACAATGGGCCAATGGGCGCGCTACAATGGACCAATGAGCGTGTCGGACGCGATTTCATTTCCTGCGCCGATGCGCGCGCGCCGATCCGTGCGCCTATTTCCGGTACTACTGTAGTCGATTGTCGATAGATTATGCTGCGATTTGCTATTAGGGTCCTTTGATAATGTTTTGTATGGGTGATTTGAAATCAATTATTTATATATGTTATTGGCTAAACCCGATTTTAGGATTAACTAGTTTTCTTGGCCAAAGTAGTTTATCCTACATGCAATGATAAACCGGTATAGACTAAATAAACGGTCCGTCCGATGGCCGATAGGAGAAACTAGTTAATCCTAGGCTGAACTAGTTGAGCCTAAAATTAATGAATACGCTTCAGGATAAACTGGTTTGGCTTAGTTAAAATTATTAAGGCTACAGTGACGGAGCTTTAGGGGAGGGTAAAGTCGGACATCCTGGAGACATCGGACACCCTGGAGGCTCGAAACCCTAGAGGACGCCTTACAGTGATGTGCTCTAGATATAGAGCGTAAAGGTATAATCGCACACCCTGGAGGCATCAAACACCTGCGAGGCTCGATTGCCCTGGAGGGTGCGGGGTAGCGTCGGACACCCTGAAGGCTCAGACACCTTGTAGGCCCTGATGCGAGCACTTGCAATGTCGTTGTCGCCGATAGCTCTCACGAGCAGTCACATCACAGGTGTCGTTGGTCTGTGGGAGCCGAGCGTCCGAGCTTTTAGGGTGTCCGACGCTACCCCGCATCCTCCAGGGTGTTCGAGCCTTACAGGTGTTTGATGCCTCAGCCAGGGTGTACGTAGTGCCTCACTATAGGGCGTCCTTCCAGGGCCTCCGAGCCTTCAGGGTGTCTAATGCTACACCCACCCTCTAGGGTGTTCGAGTCTCCAGGGTGTCCGATGTCTCCAGGATGTCCGACGTTACCCTTTACCCTCTAGAGCTACGTCACTGTAGCCTTAACCATTTTTAACTAAGCTAAACCAGTTTATCCTGAAGTGTACTTATTAATTTTAGGCTCAACTAGTTCAGCCTAGGATTAACTAGTTTCTCCTATCAGCCATCGGACGGACTGGTTTAGCCTAGTCTATACCGGTTTATCCAACCTCATGTAGTATAAACTACTTTGGCTTAGGAAAAACTAGTTTATCCTAAAATCGGGTTTGGCCGGTAACATATATAATATGTACCTAAGTATACAGGTCTACCGAAAATACCTTTGATGAATAGGCTCTGGCCGTTATGCCCCCTATCCTCAGTGCCCCCGGCCGCAATGCCCCCGTATCGAAAAAAAGGCACTTGATGAAGTACTGTTAAAGTCAAAAGTGTTATTCCAATACATACAGAGACATCCGTCTATTATTACCACGTGCGCCCGAGCTTATTATTATTATTATTACTAGGTACTGATTATTTTACTTTGAATATGAAAGTAATGTTCTATAATTTTTATCCAGTAATTAATTATTCTACGAGTAGATCTCGGATAAACCATAGTTATTAAATCCATTTTTTTAACATTATGCTAAAATCGTGTTGTTGGATGACTCTTTGTTCCATTCAAAAAGGGAGAGGGAGATTGCTAATGTTATAAGTCCAGACACTATTTAAAATAGGTAAATAAATGCATAACACTTTTATATTCAACAGTACTTCTTATTTTTTTCGAATCAGGGGCGTTGCGGCCGGGGGCATTGAGGATAGGGGGCATAACGGCCGGACCCGATGAATATATAGGCTAATAGCGGAACTTTGCTCAACGTGAATTTCATGTTTTCAAGAAACGCTTTGTAAAACAATTTATTTCCTTCTATTTAATATTTTATTGCGTAATTGCTTCAAAGAAGACTTTTTTATTCATCCAGGCTAATCTTTTTACTCCTAATAAGATTTAGCCGTTCTGAAATCTAGATAAAGAAATATCTTTACAATGGACTTTTATGACTACGCAGTCTAAAAGTGCTGGTAATGTGGCCTTTGATACCATCGCTTTTGGCTTAATAAAACGTTTTTATGAAGGCCAAGCTTAAGGAATCAACTAGCTAATTTTGTTTAATTAAAAATATTCTTTTTAATACATTGGAAATAACATTTTTACGGCGGCTGTTAGCGTAGTTATTATTTTTTATTTCGTTGTAGGTAAATTTGTGTTTAGGGTAGGTAAATTTTAGCGTAGGTACGTTTTAGGACGTGCGTGAGGCACGCAGGTTTTCCTGGTCACGTTGCTGAAATGTATGAACTGTACGTGTAAAGTACGAAGTCATGAATCATGTTCTTTTTTCATAAAATTGGTGGTGCTATGACACGAAATGGCTTCTAGTCGTGCTAGGTCTAAAGATAAGTATCGTAGGTAAATTTAAACCTACCTATCACTAGTTGGAACGTACAGTTAAGCTACAAACCAATAATTTGTTACTAGGTATTATAAAAATATAGCGAAAAGGGTGGGAATCAGGGAGAATATAAACCATACTATATAATAAAAATAACAGCCGCAGCAGTCACATGGGCCTACCACTATTGGAAGGCGGATTGGCTTGCGCAGTGCAAGATCTTGCATTTACAGGGAACGCCATTCCCTGGAAGATTATCCCTTAGTCGCTTTTTTACGACACGCACGGGTAGAATTGGGGTGATGCTATTCTAAACCGGCATTATACGGTAATACATAAACCATATTGCTTTAAAATATAGCTGGTTTAATTACGCCTACGGTTTCTGTTTGTGGAACATTAATAATTTATTAATTTTGACTTATTAATTCAATTGTAGCTTACCTACCCCGTAAAATAACTTTTGTCTGTTGATGTTGAACGAAATACTGCTTTTCTGCTTTATTATTATTTTTCGTTGTCGTGCTAGCTAATGTAAAAACGGTTCCCAATTTTCCTTATTTAAACAGTCCAACAGTCCATTATAGATGACATTTTACGCGTACACACGAAAACCTTATTAATTATTTGTCAAACGAACACGCACGCAGTTTGACCGATAAAGAATTTACCTTCAAGGTCTTCAGAGCTTAATTTAAGCTGGTCACGTCTTGAACTTTTAGGAGAAGTCTAGTGTAACTTGACTCAATAGTGTTGCGTGCATGCGTGCGTAAACTCGGAGCTGGTCAGACGGTATTTGGACTAATTAGAGTGGTAATAGTAACTAGTATATGAATCACAGGTATGCCACATAAAAATTGTTCACGTTTAGGCATTCGTATTTGAAAGTAACGAACGGGGTTGCGAGTTAGCGACGCAGAAACTGGCATGCCAAGTAGAGCTGCGATAAGGTTTTCAATATCGATAAAGTTTAATTTTCGCCTCGATAGACCATCCATATGGACCATGGTTTAGGACAGCAGATAGCGACTGGATGGCGAAAACGATGGATCTTACTCTCAAGAGGCCTAAATCCAGCAGTCGACTGTAATAGGCTAATGCATTATGCATGATCTGATATGTGTGCCTCCTAAGACCGTGTTTTATGCGAAGCTCTTGCCTGGCTCTGTTTTCGATAATGATTCGTCACTTTAAAATCTTCTGACCTTATTGGTCATCGTTTCTATGAACCATTAACTTTGAAATACAAACACACAGTAAAAGATTGGAAATAATTATACCTAACACACGGAAATAAGGATTGATATTGAAAGTCACAGCTCTATTAACAGTATGGCGACCAAGAGCAAACGTCCTCTTACGGCACCAATTACGACAAAATATACTCGTATAGGTAGCAGATGTAAGTATCTAATTTCTTTCGTTATCGTGTAATGTCTCCTTACAAAGGAATAAGATGGACACTCAACCGCTACTAAGGGTGATAATTTTAAGACATAAAAATGATTGAAACGCTTTTGAAAATATTTTGTGGAAAACAGTCATAATATGATAACCACTAAAGCTCGTCTCACTCAAATTCAAATAAAGAATGCACGTATTTGAGGTGATATGGTAATAATTGACAACAGCTCAAATAGCAAACCTACCCATATTATTGGTTTGTATTAAACTTTAGGCTACAAGAGAAGCCTCTGTTCCACATTTGTTAGCAAAATCGCTACTATTTCCTTTTAATTATATAATTAAAAATTGCTCATTCTAAAAGGACGTAAGTGCATGATGACGTCACAATACGACTATAAATATGGTATCACTAAGGGCGCGTTCTGGCGCGGGTTTAGGTATTTTTGGCGCCAAGGCGGCTTGCCTCCGCTCTACGAGGGAGCTGTTTAGTTTTGAACTCCGGTGACCTTTGTCGGCGGGCGAGAATGCCACAGTATAAAATAATGCAGTAGGAAAATAAGGTTTATTTGTATTATTAGTTTTTCTTTTAGAATATTGAAACAAATGTTTAGTAAGGTTAGGTAATTATTATATAAGTACTTATTAGCCGGTCAAAATCCATTTTGACTCTGAAAATCAGTAAAAGGTTGTTTTTAAACAAATTAAAGCTAATCAAAACTCGTAAAATGGTCAATGTCCTGGGAGCGTGATCGATGGTGCTTGCTTGTCGGTATTCTACAGGATACATTTCAGGGAGTGTGCACAGTCTCTCCATGACCTGATACTTCCGTCACCATTCCATCTCCGGTGCACGAGACGCCGGTTGGGATTCCACCACTGATCTATATTACCTATTCTAGGCACTGGATAGGACGTACTCATTCAACTGACAGCTTGTTTCGCGCCCACAGTTGGTGCGCCACCTACCTTTGTTTTACAGGGAACTACGTGACATATTTGACGTAATTTTGATTATTTTGATACGAATTTCAAACCTCCAAAATTGCGGCGTGATTTTTTCAAGTTATTCGTTTAATTTACTTAATATTTGCGTGATATTTTGTTTATATTTGTGTAAGTGGACCTCAAGAAAGATGCTGAAGTGTGTGTTTTGCAAAAAACGTTACAAAAAAGGATGTAAAACTTAATTTCACAGGTGGGTGTACTTTAAGGATCTTTTTACCTAAAATAATGCATGAAATCGTACCAAAATACCCATTTACTATCTGACGATTGTTTGCAATAATATTTCAGCAATATCTGATAAATATTGCAATGATATCCAAGAAAATTTTGTACAAAACTTATTTTGTTTACATGCACTAGTGATGGGTATTTTTTTATCGATAAGCAAAATATTTATCAATTTACCAAGGGCTGATACTGTTCGGATTGAGTATGTAATAAAATAATCCTGTAGGTCGGAATTCACCTTTAGCGGTACTGAAAAAGAAGCAACTTATTGTACCTAATATTTTTTTTTACTTAGCTTAGGTAGGTATACAAGTCCTTAATCGATTTATGTTTCACGACGTTGCTGTATTCCTTATTTTGCATTAATTTATTAGTATTATTTATTTTTCAGATTTCCTTCTGACTTGACGCTAAGAAATCAATGGCTTTAAAACATGAACGCCTTGAATTGGCTCCCAAATTCAACTCATTTTCTTTGCTCAAAACATTTTGAGTTAAGTGTTTCTTAAGTTTGTAAAACTTGGAGTGGATCATAGGGTATTTTTAATTTTATGTTACATAATTTATAAAATGTTTCTATCATTAAATTATATTATTTCGTTTAAAGCTCTTTGTCTGTTATTTTATTTTATTGCTGAAATTTGTTTAGGTTCCACAACCCAAGTCTAATGAAAGTTTGATATTAACATCACAATTTTTCATTACTACAGGGATTTTTTTGCTGCGTGCAGACTTTGTTGGTTATTATCGGAGCTGGGAGCTGTTCCGCAACTTGACGGATTCAATCCATTTTGTACTCACGGGCTTTACACTACTGATGGATGACACCTATCTACAGCAATAATACGCAGCACTACTGCTGCCCATAAAGTCAGTAAATGTGAAAGGCAGCGAAACTGTTGCGGCACAGCACAGCTTCGATAATTAATTGCCGACAAAGTTTGCATGCAGCAAATAATTACTTATCCTTAAAGTCATCGAGAAATTTATTTTGGAACAAATTTCATAATAGTAAATGCATAGAAATAATCAATCATATACATTGGTAGAACCTAGATTATTTTCTTTCCACACGTATATGATTTTACGATGATAATCATATCATCGATATGTTGTTATTATACAGCTGACTTTTGGACATCACTAAATCTTACAAAATGGCGATTTTCAATGCTGGTCAAGCGTGTTGCTCAGTCCACCTATCCAGTGCCATAGATAATAGAGATCAGTGGATTCCACCCTTATATCATAGACATCCCTAAATTCGCACAAGCGCTTCGCTTCTACATTTTTAATGCGAACTGCTAAGGAGTGTAACTCCCTGCCTGCGGATCCGGAACGTTATAACCTGGGCCTTTTCAAGGCGAGTGAATAGGCATTATCTGGGCGAGCATGTTCCATCATCGTCTGCATCGTCACTTAACATCAGGTGAGATTGCGGACAAATGCTTAGGTACCTATTGTTTATAAAAAAAAATGGTGCTGGAAATGCGATGGATGGTGCTAAGAGCGTGATACATGTTGCTGGGTGCGTTATGAATGGTGTTGGGAGCGTGATAGATGGTGCTAAGAGCGCGATGGATGGTGCTGGGACTGCTGGGAGCGTGTTGGATGGTTCATAGTTTCTACCTAGTTATCTACACAATACAATTAATGAATGAAACTAATATGATTGAACGGATACTTCCTTTTAATTAAAATTCGTTAAAATTCAGATTTCTGGTGCTACATCCAGGCTCATTTTTATCCACTAACGTATTCATATTATTATGAATATGACACGAGGATGCATACGAGTCTTTGTTAGCAACAAATTTGAGGTCCTCACCGATTTGCCCCGAGGGTGACGGAAGAGGGCTTGATTGTGTACACAAGGAATATTTTGAGGTCATTTCACATTCATCATACAACTGCAATCAACATAATGGAACAAATTGATAATCAATACCAGATTATTGCGGAAATGGAGCAGATATTCTCGAAATTTGAGAATGATCCACCGGATAAGAAGACAGCTGCATATCTCAAACGTCGGATGGATACCGTAGACCAACTCTGGCAAGCATTTCAAGATAATCATAGCCTTGAGCGCGTCTGAAAATAAAAACTATGATTACTTTTCCTATGGTTAATATGATATAACTGCAGCGTTCTTTCAAAAAGCGCGTAAAGCGATACTAACACATCCAGTGCATCAAGAACAAAAACCATTTCTAAAGCCATCAATCTTAGGCGTCGCTCCGATTAATCACATTATAAATGTATCAGTCCCTCTTATCGAGATGAATTCCACATCAGAGCAAAGTTCAGAAATTACAAAAATCGGCAAGCAAATCAAACAGATGAAATCAGAAACTCCACTTCCCGAGACTTTAATTTAGCATGACATACATCAATTCACTGCAATATACATCCTAATGATAGGATGCATGGTAGCGTCAGCTGTTTACGTGGTCCGGTGCGTGCGTCGTCGTCGTCTGAGGGGAAGCATCAACTTGCAGTCGAAAGTTGAAAACCTATCAACACCCATTAATGAGATCCCTAAACCGGCAATTCAACCAAGAAGCGCGCACACGAATCTGACGTTAGCGCAAGAAAACATTGAATTGAAGACGCTCTCTAACGCCACCCACGCTGCGATCAAACAAGACAAAGCAACGTCACCAATTATCAGAAGGCCGATAATTAATGTCGATGAATTTTAATAAATCTAGCATAAGAACATGACATGCATTTTTATAAGTTAAACTTAGTTTAAGCATAGGGTTGCTTTTAATATCCAATTGCTATTTCACCTCATCATCTCATCTCACCCTCTTCTTCTCTCGCCCGGGAGCATGTACGGTCTGTACACTGCACAACGGATTGTACTCTCAGCAGTTTACTCCACATAGCGATTATTAGGTCATTACCCGCCAGTCCGCGATCACCACTCATTCATAACGCGTGTACTCATCATTATAATTTCTCTATAGTTAATTAGCATCAATAAAATCATAAATTGGCTATCAGAGTTTAATTATATCAACAATATCAATGCGCGAGTAAACCAACTCGCAACAAGTGCCAGTTATCAATGAGCTGAAATAAATAAAAGAAAAATTTACTTTGTTGTTATAAATCAATATTGGTAATACAATAAATTACTAATACTTACTGTGATATTAACGTCAAACATAATTCTACAATCATCCCAAAACTTTAACATTTCGGTAAAATAATCGTAATACATATCTACTGCTAACTATTACAAAAATATGTGGATGTACTGACTTTGTTAGACTGTGTCCTTGTATCTTGTTATGCCACGGCATATTTTTAAAAATTAAGTTTAATATTCGAATAAGACAAATTTAGTTTTGAAACCCGTGGTAATACTGCTTTCATTTTTCCTACTGTGGCACTAGACTGATCGCCACTAAAAAATAGACCAATTTACGTCGCGCGTCAGGAGAAGATTTGGCACACATCCGTCGTCCGTAAGCGCCTCCGCGCGACTGACGAGGCTGCCGAGCCCCGCCGCTCGCGCTTTTTGTAGATATTTAGGCATCATAATTTACAATATAACCCTACAACATTGATACTGCACCATTCCCTGGATTAGCAATTTATGTAAAGATTGGTATAAAAATTAGGTTTATAAACTTAATATCTTAGGCATAATATTGAAAATAAATTTTGAACAGAGCCAACTTTGGAATTTTTTTTTATCGAGCGAAATTCATCAAATCGTGTAACTGAATGCCCCATTCCCTCTATTAAATCCTCAACTGCAACATATATTTTTTTTAGAATTCTACAACTTATATCTACTGAGTAATATTGTTTTGAAAAAGGGCATTTTTGACGAACGGCGGCCTTAAAATTATAATGGCAATACTGGCGATCGAAAGATTGTCAACAACCGTCAATCGAATCTGTGGTTACCAGACATTACAACAGGGTTGTCAACCAACCATACGAGACAAATACGAAAATGGACTACCATACGAGGAGTCGAGGACGCACATCGTACAATTTTGTCCGAGGTTTTAGAATTTCCCAATTTTGGATGCAGATGCTGATTGCGAACGACTTTCTTGAAATAAAGTAAAATTTCATTTAATCGGACGGAAAGAAGACAAGGAAGTACGAGCGTAAGTTGCGAACGAGCGTGTTTTCTGCGGAAAACATCGGAACCAATCATGGAAGACGGTTGGCCACTTGTTACACCGTGACGAATTCATTAAGAAAAAGGCCCAAACACACATACATATTTTACTTAAATTAAAGAACTACTATTTAATACTAAGAGGTTCAAAAGGAAAAATAAGGAAAAAGACGAGAGTTGACTATTGGATCAACGTAGAAAGAAAAAACTGGAGACCGTAAACGCCAAACTTATTGCTTGCGTGAGGTGGGGAATAACATACAGGAATCTACGTCAATTTTGAACCGTCGATAGAGATGTATGACATGGAACAAAATACGGAAACTAAAAAGACGGTTTTACCATGATATGAGGTTCCAATACTACAATAATTTTAAGGTGCTTGAGTACCTAGGTACCAATGACGAAAAAAATCTTGGTTAGCAACCCTGCATTACAATCAGCTGCCAATCAGTTGCATTTGACTTTGATTTGACTATCATCATGATGACAGCTTTGACTCTCAAAGTGCGCTTTTTTATATATTACATCCACAAGCGGGAGTGTTTTTTTGCAGGATAATCATCGTACTGTGACGTCACAAGCACATTTTCAGTTTTTAAATTATTTCCTAAATTATGCTATAGAAAAATCTGAATATTTCTCATTAATTTAAGATCGAAATTCTGCAAAATGATCATGAAAAAGTGGATGTTAACTAATTTGAGCGGTTGTCAATTGTGAAACTGATGTTTCGGATAAAACTTTTGGAAGCCTGTAGTCATAAGGTTGAATCGTCACTGAAAATCACAATTATTTGGTATTCTTTTGTCGAGTTGCAGATAGGTAAACTACTTTGGTCAAGTTCTTCTGAGGTAGGTAGTGCTTTCTATCAAAAATTTCACATTCTAGGTTACCAATACGCAAACAAAACTTTCAGGAATCTTATTTTAGGCCTTTGGATTGAATAAATAATGATTCTTTTCTTTATAATCGTAAGCAAATTATATTCCATTTCTAGATAAAAGTGCTCACTTAAATCCATGTCGTTATACGTATTCTCTCTATTGTGTGTGGGATATTATGTCAGGTTTTTATAAGTTTATTGACTTTTATAAATAAGGTAGTTTAAAATTGGTAGTTTTCTTCATATACCTAAGGCCGTTTTGATAGAGCTAAGACATACGCAGAAGAACATTATTTACTTTCGGTCGATAACTACAAAAAATGTGGTTGTGACCATTAATTTATGTTATTTAATACTGGGCATCGTTTATTCTACAATAAGGCATTTTTATAAATAAACTGTTTTTTAAAATGGCATATTTTAATGTATATTGCGTAGGAATGATAAGCTTGTGAGTTAACTGTCCTAATAATTAATAATCATGTGTAAGTGCCCTATCAGCTGTTTCTTCTTTCTGTGATGGAAGGCATCGCAATGTTTTCGATTTAAGCTCGCCTTTGTACATACTTGTTTTTTCTGTGCAATAAAGAATATTAGTAATTTAACAATTCAGTGGCATTAGTACATAACATGATATCGTCCTATCAAAACAGGCGGTTAAAATGTTTGTCTTGTCACACGCTCACACGCACACTGTTTGCAGCCAAAGTAATCAACCACTATGGACTGAAACCACAAAATAGAGAGTTTACAGAAGGATCACTCGCCCTTATTTTCACGATTGTCACCTGGTACATATCCAGGGTTGCTAGATTCAATACGAAGACGAAATACAGCTCTAAATCTAATACATATAAGAACGTAATAGGATTCTGAGACGATTTGAATGCAAGAATTATGACGTTCGTGGCAACCATCATCTTAGTTAAACCTTGAGTTCCCAAAGATTCCAGTTAATTCAGTACACGTCAGTAAGCGCCAAAATCGACGCTAGTACTGAGTGAGTCATCTGTTATGTCGCCGCGTGCCGTCTCCTAATTTGTCTTGCAACTGAACACTGTTTCATTATAATCATGTAGATTTGGACATTTGGATTCACAGCATGTGAAGAAAGATATACTGTGTAGGAACTTAGGCAGATTATGGTAGTGTTTTGATCGCTGCGATGCGTTTGTTCAATCGTTAACAATAGTACCAACATATTTTAAAAATATTGTACGTCGCAGTCGGAAAGCAGATGGTGAAAGACTTCAAAATTACTAATATGTAGTCTTGCTTTTATGGCCGTAAATTCAAAATCAATGTTAGTGTTATTGTGATAGATGAAACATAAAACTAAATACCAACTTTCACTATCAATTTATTACTTTCCCGGTCCTCTTGTTTCATTAGTCCATGGTAGCAAACACATAAAGAGTATTTCTCCGGACCATGCAAATTCACGTGATTTCTCTGGCGAATTTGAATTTTGAGTTAATTGAAATAATACCAATGGATATTGAAAACATATCTCAAAAGATAAAAAATGATACCTTTGGCTCTCGATTCTCACTTATAGTTCCAGAGAAAAACAAGTTTAAAAAATCTCTGAAATCAATCAAATAGGACAGAGAAATCAAACTCGTAACTTTAATTTCGTTATTTGTATCATTTACTAATGTCAGTCATTATTTATCGTGGCTGTTGTCTGCTCGTAGGAAACGCCACAGACCTAACCACCTAGCAGCTAGCGTGGCTGTTGTCTGCTCGCAGCAATGTGAGCAGAAGCGGCAACAGAACCTAGCCACCGGGCAGATGGCGTTGCTGTTGTCTGTTAGCAGCGCTGTGGTGAAGCGGCAACAGACTAGCCACCAGCAGGCTAGCGTTGCTGTGGTCTGTTAGCAGCGCTGTGAGCAGAAGCGGCAACAGACCTAGCCACCGAGCAGGCTAAGCGTGGCTGTTGTTCTGCTCGCAGCTGTAGGCGAAGCGGCAACAGATCTGGCCCACCGGGCAGACTAGCGTGGCTGCTGTCTGCTTCAGGCGCTGCTTGAAGAGGCCACAGATCTAGCAACCTTGAGCCAGCGTGGCTGTTATCTGCTCGCAGCGCTGTAGCGGGCAAGTGGCCAGAACCTAACCGCTGGGCAGGCTAGCGTGGCTGTTATCTGCTCGCAGCAATGCGAGCAAGCGACACAGAACTAGCCACCGGGCAGAATAGCGTGGCTGTTGTCTGCTTGCAGCGCTGCGATTAGAAACGTACAGCCTAATACCTAGCAGGCTAGCGTGGCTGTTGTCATCGCAGCGCTGTGACGAAGCGGCAACAGACCTAGCCACCGAGCAGCTGGCGTGGCTGTTGTCTGTTAGCAGCGTTGTGAGCAGAAGCGGCAACAGACCTAGCCACCGAGCAGGCTAGCGTGGCTGTTGTCTGCTCGCAGCGCTGTAGGCAGAAGCGGCAACAGATCTAGCCACCGGGCTGGCCAGCGTGGCTGTTGTCCGCTCGCAGCGCTGTGAGCAGAAGCGGCAACAGATCTAGCCACCGTGCAGGCTAGCGTGGCTGCTGTCTGCTCGCAGTGCTGCTTGTAGAAGAGGCCACAGATCTAGCAAATTCTTGAGCCAGCGTGGCTGTTATCTGCTCGCAGCGCTGTGAGCAAAGTAACCACAGACCTGCTCACCAGGCAAGCTAGCGTAGCTGTTTTCTGCTCGCAGGCTCGCCACAGACCTAGCCACAGGGCAGGCTAGCGTGGCTGTTGTCTGCTTGCAGCGCTGCAATTAGAAGCAGCTACAGACCTAGCCACCTAGCAGGCTAGCGTGGCTGTTGTCTGCTCGCAGCGCTGTGACTAGCCACGGGGCAGGCTAGCGTGGCATTGTGCTCATAAGCTCGACACAGATCACAATTGTACAACTACACCACAAGTGGTGATTTTGTTGAATAAATTGACCTAGCCACTGGGCAGGATAGCGTGGCTGTTGTCTGCTCGCAGGCTCGTCACAGACTTGATTGATTTTTTGGGCAATTATTTTGATTTCTCTGGCATTTTTGCCAGAGAAATCAATGCCAGAAACAAAGTAGTGATTATTTAGAATAACCCTTAAACCGTTAAAGCGAATATAATCAATAATTACACAACTAGCTCACCACCCAAAAGCTACGTTTCTTTTTTCAAAATCACAACATTATGACTGATCATTAATTATTAACTTGACCAGAGAAGTCAAATGTATAGGTGTACAAGCCAGAATAACACTTGATTACCTCGATAAATTCAAAATGTAACATCAGTCACGGTACACCACCTCACTGCGGCGTTACTGACTCTTTTGAGCGGCGGGATGCCGACAGCGTACCTACAAAGACTAGTGATGTGTGCGATGTTTTTTTACGCGCCAGAATCCAGGATTTACGCGGACAGAGACATTTCATTCTGTAACTCGCTAAATGTTATAAGTATGGTTAAATATTAATTGTAGTTAAACTAGAACATATAAAAGGTCTGTGAACATCGTCACAAATTCTTATCATAAATAGTTATCGAAATATAAACCCATGGATGTAGCAAAGTCAGCTGGACACGCCAGAAGCGTCAATTTAGAGGGCATTTATATTTTTATAAAAAAAAGCGTAATATCCCTATATTTTTTTATTGCTTCTCCAATCGCAGTAATAGCCGTACTAACCATATAAAAATACTGTTCCTCTAATAATAGCAAGATGTGCAAATTTTGGGCCAAGACAGTGATTTCTCTGGTGCTGAAGAAAGACCCTAAAACATTCTATGGGTACCGTCGCGTATAGCCTCGGTGGCGCCGCGGCGGCGTGTTGTGAAGCTCCGTCGCCATGGCAACCGGCCCCCACTCTACCACCCTCCTACCCAGCCCAGCTGACCCGCCGACCTCTGATAGCCCGAGCGGCGACTGGTCTAATCCATACCTCACAAAGAATAGAATAATTTGCTATGTACGGGTAGAGGAGCTCGAGTACTGGATTGGTCGTGGTCTGCCGCGGCGCAGCTTGCACGTTTGGCGGATAGCTAAAGTTTGCCCTCTGAAAAAGTTAAAATATCTCATCGAAGAATAGAATGAGACATGGCTGTAGCGATAGGAGCAGTTTAGTAAAGCTTATAAATCTTGGTCTGCCGGCTGCTATCTTGGCACGTTTGGCGGAGTAGCTAAGTATGCCCTCTTAAAAAGTAAAAAATCTCATCGAAGAATAGAATGAAAATATATCGTACCGATAGCTTGCTTGAGTCTGCCTACATACTGGTCTGCCTGGCACAGCCTGGCAGTTTTCAGTCCGACCACTTTTACTTTTTTTAGTAAAATTTTATCTCTTCGAATAAAGAATAAATGTCGTACCGATAGAAGCTTGAAATCTGCCTAGAAAATACTGGTCTGCCTGACCACAGCCTGAGTTTTCAGATACGACCACTTTACTTTTTTTGAGAAATTTTATTTCTTCGAATAACAGAATGAAACTAAGTTGTAATAATAGTTTATTTAAAGCTGAACACATATCCCTTGGTCTGCCTGAGCTCAGTCCGTAGTTTCTCCGATGCGATCACTTTTCACTCTCAGTAAATTTCAATTTTAAAGGACCTGACTTCGTTTAATAGGAGTGGGCCTGGCCAATAAAATGAAAATTTGTCAGTGTATAAGTGAGATTTACAGAGCTGTAATCTCTCAATGTCCAGATGAAGAAAATGTTTTCCCAAGTATTGTATTTTGAAATAATTACTGAATACATCTGAAGTTGTAGATTCTTGAAATTAACATACTTATTCTTCATCTAGACATTGAGAGATGCTGTAAATCTCACTTCTACACCGACAAATTTTCATTTTATTGACGGGGACCTCCTATTAAACGAAGTCGAGGTCCTTTAAAGAAATACTGAGTGAAAATGCATCGACCGAACTAAGTGGATGGCAAAATAAACTATTATTACAACTTAGTTTCATTCTGTTATTCGAAGAAATAAAATTTCTCAAAAAAAGTAAAAGTGGTCGTATCTGAAAACTGCCAGCTTGAGACCAGTATTTTTGCAGACTAAGCAAGCTATCGGTACGACATATTTTATTCTTTTATTCGAAGAGATAAAAATTTTACTAAAAAGTAAAGTGGTCGGACGGAAACTGCCGGGCTGTGCCAGGCAGACCAGTATATATGTAGGCAGACTCAAGCAAGCTATCGGTACGATATATTTCATTCTATTCTTCGATGATATTTTTACTTTTAAGAGGGCATACAGCTACTCCGAAACGCCAAGATAGCAGCCGGCGAACAAACGCTTCTATCATTCCTACGCTGTCATTCTATTCTCGATGAGATATTAACTTTCAGAGGGCAAACTTAGCTTCTCCAAACGTCCAAGCTGCGCCGCGGCGAACCGACAATCCGTACTCGAGCTCTACCCGTACATAATTATTCTATTCTTTGTGAGGTATGGATAGACCAGTCGCCGCTCGGCATAACAATACTGTCAGTGACGAACACGGCTCCTTCCACCTGTTTTCCATGATATAGGTAACCCTCATCTGTCAGTCGGGATGACAAAAAAATCCGCATGCTCGTGACAGATATTCGTTTCCAGTTGGGTGTGTCGTAATAAAATTGTGATATTTTCATGTGAAATTTATGAGCTTATTGTAATTTCAAATGTGGGTTGTGGAGGGTTTGTAATAAAATGTCTGTATTACTGTGTTAGTCTACGATCGCATATTGATTGTACATTACGCATTTATATTTCCGTTCAAGTTTGTTTATTGATTGATAACCAGTATTGAAGTAGGTAAAGTAGCGATAGATAGAGAGGTGGTTATAAGCCTAGGATAGCATTAGACTTTCTGATACGAGTATTGTATGGGTCGATGAAATGGCATGTCAACGTTTCTAGCATAACAAAGTAAGCTAGGTAATTATACCCGATGGGACATAGGTAACAAGCACATTATGTGAGCTGGAAAAATTGTACCTACTTTGTGCCTTGCGTGTGCTGGAAAAGCCTTTTCAATTGTTTTTACCTCAGCATCATCATCAGCATTTTAGGAGTCCAGAGCTGCTGGATTGGACTTAGGTCTCCCAGGGTACACCAACAGGCGTTTTCGACATCCAGTCGTTATCTGTAGAAAAAGAAAAATAGACTTTCAAACTATTGCTACGCCTGCCCTGCAGCAAAAAAGAAAGCCAACATTTTTAGACGGAATTCTGCCCCAGCAAGAAAAGTGATGAACTATCCGTACAGTAAACTTGGAAAACAGTATCTAGTTCTCGAATGAATACTTTAAAACCTCATGTGTGTTACGTGTCGTCCTAGTACACGAGTAAAAGCTAAAAACAGTTTTAATCAAATGAAATATTCAGCATGCTTGATAGGTAATGGATACTAGGCCTTGAAAGTTGTTTATTTCAAAAGTAGTTTTTACTACGTCAATGCCGACTGGAAATTGTTTTTTTTTTGTAGTGTAAGTCATACAAAGTGTAAGGGACATAAATGGGTATACTTAAACTGTGCAGGTATGATCAAACTACTATGAACTAATCAATTGTTCCTCACCAAGGAAAATTATGTAGGGATAGTTAGGTATGATACACAAAATCTACCTCACATACAAAATACCTACAATACAAGGCCAGCTGACTGACGAAACATGCCCTTCTACGGGAAATCGATATTTTTGTTGTTTTCCATCAAAATGTTTCGTGTTTTCGACACACCATACATACTCAGTTTATGTAAAGCATGTTAAAAGATTAAACGTAGAGCGAGATGCGAAGCGCTTATTCTAATCTAATGTAAATCGTAGTTATGCTTTTTTTTTTTTTTTTTAATCTATGATGGGCTTACTCTTGACCCCAATCTTACCTAGAGCAGAGATGGGATCTACGGTGGAGCGAGCTTGCCCAGAAGATGCCTATTCACTCTAGACTTAAAGAGATTCAGGTTATATGCACTCGAAATACAGACGCAGGCAGGGAATTCCATTCTTTAGCCGTGCGCATAATGAAAGATGATTTGAAGCGCTTAGTGCGTAATGTGGGTATATCAACTAAGAACGGATGGTAGCCGGCCGTGCGTCTGGATGTCCGATGGAAGAAAGGAGACGGTGGTATGAGCTCATGCAGCTCACGCGCACACTCTCGAAGTACAATCTGTAGAAGACCGATAGGCAAGCAACCTTGCGGCGGTGAGCCAGGCTGTGAAGCTTGGTCGCCACCAGTTTTTTATCGCCTATTAATCTCTTGGCTCTGCGTTCCACCGAATCCAGTGCAGCAAGTTGATATTTAGCCGAGCCATCCCAAAGGTGACAGCAGTACTCCATGCAAGATCGGACTTGAGCTTTATAAAGAGTTAGAAGCTGTTCAGGCGTGAAGTACCGCTTGACTTTATTCAGAACGCCCAACTTTCTAGCTGCAATTTGAGCCTTGGACTCGATGGTGGTGCCGAGTTGAGGTCAGAGGACAACTCCATGCCAAGGAGTTGAAGAGTGTTGGTCACTGGAACAGATGTACCCCGAAAGTAGGAGAAAAGGTGAAAGGACTCCTTTTGCGGAGAAAAGACACGCCTGCGTTTTTGAAGCATTGAAGCTGACGAGATTGCTTACGTGTGGTGCTGGCTTTTGGCTGGTTTAGAATAGCATCACCCTATATTATTCCCGTGGGTGTTTTAAGAGCGACTAAAGGATTTGTGAGTTAAAGTGTATTGCAATTTTAGGCGATATGCTGACAACCTGTCGCTATGGTGATACACAGTCTCCTAAATAACTCTCAAACTTTTGTCAGAAGTGGTGTGAATGGCCATTTTTGGCAGCTGTCTATGTCTTCTTACCTCGCACGGGATATAGGTACTTATGTAAAGAAAAATCAAACATAGACTGAAATGCGCCGCGCTTATTCTTATGCAAATCGTAGTTATTTACCTAATGCGCTTTTATACTACTCACAAATCGCTTGATACGTACACACGACCCCCTTTATAAGGTAATGAAAACTCCCCTTCAGATAAAACTTTCACGCTTTTTCTGCATTCTTTTGTGTAGAAGTCTAATAGAAATGCTACTGACACTGATATATAGCTCAGTTGGGGAATCCAGACCATCTTACGCTATGATTCATTACGAAAATCTGTCCGCTGAGCGTAGAAAGTTTAGGTGGACAATCTAGCCGGAAAAGATATGTGGGTACCTTGATAACCTAGGAGAATATTGTAGAGTTGTGCCTTATGATAAAAGCTTCCAGGTTTTGTCTGGGCGCATTCTTGAAACAGGGAAATTCGATTCTGTAACGACTGGTCTATCCACTCATGACACAATTTCTTTTAGGTACACGAATTTGTTAATGGTAAGAGCATGTGTGAATTGTTTGTAGTATTTATGATTGATACCTCAATACATACCACTAGTTGTCCCTCAAGATAAAAGAATGCAATCTACTTAGAAGAACGTGAGATATGAGCACAAAATAATGGCAGGCTGTCAAAAATATGCTTCCAGGTCTGACTATACATACCGACATGCCCTCGTAAACTTCCTTTGTAAAAATGGGCAAAGAGCTTTTTTTTTTAAGTTGGCAATGTAGTGTTGCGTGCTCATGGTAAATACTAGTTTTACTAATATCATTCATAATAACCATAAATAATAGTTGGGATCCAGGCCCACGCGAAAGTTAATTACTTTCCTGACATTTATGACTTCTAATCTAAAAATAGGTAATTCAATTACCATTAATAATTTAATATCCTTAAAAACGCTTAAGGTAGGTAGGTACTAAGGTACCAAAGTTACTTACAAAGACCGGAATTGTAAAAACAGTCTTTGATCATTGCATTTTCTTAACAATGTCGGCAGAACAAACTCCTTGTACCTATTGTGGACATTGCTAAAGAAAAGTTTTCTTTATCCTTTAGCCCACGCGTAATTAGTGTTGCCCTCATTTTCCTGCATAAAATATAAAGGGATACCTTTACAAAGGTTTTTTATACAAAAGCATAAATCCGCAGCTAGTTCCCGCTGTGTATGAATACGGTTTGCGGAAATGTGGTTTGTTTAGAGATACCAGCTTTTTCACTTCACCGTTTTACGGGCTTTTTACCGGTTTTATACAGAGTTTACAAGTGAACTTTTATGGTGATGGCACCACCACTCATCCAGTGATTATATCAGTATGATTGATATGCAAATTGACATGAGTTTAGCCGCTATCCAGTTTAGCTGATCTAACGTTTTGTTAGTGTAATTCCTGAATTAAAGTTCGACACTTCGAATGATTTGATATCGTAAAATTTATTGTGGATTTGTGTATGATTAAGACGCACAATCACAAATTTGAAATTTATGTAAATTCAAACTTTTGTGTTATTATTTAGTAGGTATCTGGTACACTCACAAAAATTAGGAAAAAACGTTATTTCATTATTTGTGTCGCTGTTGTTTTCTAAGTAAAATATGTATTGGGATTTTTTAATACACTCACAGTGCTATATTATTCTCATAAATTGAAAAAAAGAAAATTGTAAAATTCATCAGTGACCGCCGGGACTTGATTATTATTTCCAATTTATGAGAAGATCCTTGTTTATAAATTGAGGTGTGGCTCTTGATAATTGTTATATTATTAAAATTGTGACGGCAATTTTAACTAAAACACTATTTTTCTTCATAATTATTATCGATATAAAACGTATAATATGATCTACCTATAATCTGCATTGCAGCATTTTTTCACATTTATAATGGCATGGGTGAGCCGCGTGACCTTAATAGGCTTTTGGAACATTACCAGACTGTCTTTACCTTGTTTTATTTTCAGCTGAAAAGTGGATAAACTATAGTTGCTTTTGGGTATTTTATGCGCTGTTTAAAAACAAGATTAATTTATAAGTTAATTTTTAAAACTAGTGCACCTAATGAAACTCCATAAGTAAACGACTCAGTATTTCAGCTCATACAAAATTGTAAGCATTCAAAATGTATGATTGGGTAGTGGGTACTTGGGTAGTTCCCAAAAGTACCGCTGTGCTAACAAAGATCGTACCTGCTGACCACAGCTTTGTTTTCAAGTGGTGGACACGATTCTGTTGGAATATTCTTTGGCAAATTGGAAAAAGATAGAGCTATGAAAATAATCCCAACAAAAAAAAAATTGGGCCTCCCATACAAATTAACTCGTCCAGCTGGTACATTTTGTATGGGAGGCCCAATTTTTTTCATATTTCGACCTATGTTCCTTGGGAAAGTTGTTCAGTTTCATGGGCTGATTCACCTTAACATATTTGCAGTTCATTGTTTTACACCTGATATAGTAACGACTTACCTTGCAATAACAAATGAAGATCAAGAAAGATTTTTGCGGGTAACATTTCCCTTTGGTAATTCATTCTAAGGAACTCCTATAATTTTCTAAATTAAAAGAAAGAAATTGGACAAGAAATCTAAACAGCAATTATAGCAATCATCTGCAAACTTAGATTCCTAAAATTTAAACAATATTAGAGGTTTTGGTCACTGGTTTTCAAAATGCGACAATTTCAGCAATCTGACGTATCTTTTTCAATCAAATATATGTGTAAATTTGCAGTCAATTTTTATTTCAAGTGTGAAAAAATAATAAATGGTGTCTCTTTTTCGTGTGGGACACCGAGTCGTTCAACGACCCGATGAATAATAAATGGTAAAGGACATTTCTTTTCGTCTTGGAAACGCAAAGAAGAAGAAGAAAAATTGGCTAAAATTGTTCATGGTAGAATTGACACTATTGTTTCTTAACAAGAAACACGAGTCAACGTTAATAAAATTCCTAGCTGAAGAAGCATGAAACTTTTGTTTATTTTATTTATTCTTCTTAGCGAGAGCCGGCATTTTCCCACCCTGTTAATAATATGCACGAAGAATTTAATAAAAGCATTATTATTTTTGAGAGGACTTAGTTGTTTTTCTAAGCAGAAAAAACGGCTTACTTAATATTTTTGTAACTTATTATGCTCAGAAAAGAACTTATCGAATTTTACTGAGGAACTTGCTAATTTCATAAAATCAGATAACTTTGTTTTGTGCCCCGAAAACTTTAAATACAAAGCCTACTTACTTTAGTTCGATCAATTCAGCTAACTTATTTGAGAATTCCAACATTTTTGGTCGTAGGTTTTGCATTAGTGCAAAGTGTAAATGTTTCTAAGTCGTCATGTATCAAACGAACAGATTAAATCTTTAAAGCAAACCAAAAGAACGTGCAAACGGATAGAAAAAGTAAAGAAAAGAAAAGTCAAATCAGCCGGTGACAAAATGAAAAATCGCTGAAAAGACCTTGCATTACATTAACACCTGTGCTCGACAGATGGCGTTGGCTGACTAATGTAAATCTCATCGGGAAACTTTAAAAGCCGGTAAGGCCCGGCTTGAACGAAATCACGGCCTAGTAAAGTATATTTCACCTTTTGACGACACATTATGTACATTTGCAGCGCGTAACGACACGGGCACGGCTCACAATTTCCATTAAGCTTCCGCGAAGCAGGAACGACCCATATTTGAACCCTGCTAGCCTATTTTCGACTTTATAAGTATCAAGTTTGGGGTTGAATTCGTTCGTGTGTGCAGGTCATTTGTGTGGTAGAAGTCGGGCAGGCCGCTCCCAAGTAACATATCGTATTAGTGAAGGTCGGTGTCTTGCTGCAATTAGCTCAGCTTTTTCGGAGTGCTGGTTGTGTGTTGAATTATTTCTTACCCGACATTGCAAAGCAATTTACTAATAGGTGCCTAGGTGTCATAAAATGCGGTAATGTGTTTGTTTGTTTCTTCCGCACATCGACATGTCTATGCAGTATATTTTCTTTTCAGACTTTCAAGTTTTATTCGCTTGTACTGTACCTCGGGAAATATATTTGTAATTTTTGTAATATTGAATGGAAATATATTTTTTATATTCCTCTAAAATTTTTGAAAATAATCTTTAAATAGTGATGTCAATGAACCTAAAATCTAGAAACAATTCGAGTATTTCTATGCAGTCTCTTTTTAATAAACGGCTCCCCTTGATCAAACCGATCTACACTTTACAATTTTTTTTTATCACAACATAGAGTTCTTTTGAAAACGTAGCTAGGATAAATACTTGGTCGGTCAGCTGTTATGTAAGAGGTTTAGTGCAGAGTTTGACCTTTTCTATGTTTCTCTTGGGCTGGTCGGACGTGGTTCCGTATATCACGATAGGGGAAGTTTTATTCTTTACGACACCCGTTTTAAAACCTAGTTCTAGTTGTCAGTTCTGCTGAATCACCCACTTTGACTTCAGGTATTTAGATTCAACATAAAACACGAAATATTGTATAAAGATGAATGAATGGATAGATAACTCTCGTTTCACCGTAGGTGTTTGCTACGGCGTAGCAAATACTATCAACAGCATTTTGAATTACCCGTTTAAGGGATAAACTTATTCTGGTTATTTATAGTTTCAGTATAGACCTCTAACTATACGTTGATCCCTTGAAAGAATAATTACCCTCAGGTTCTGTTACACTGAACAGTCCATCTTTTTTGCCATGTTGTTCTCGTTGACGAAATATTTTAACAGTTTATTTACACCAGTGCTCGAGCTCAACTCAAAATACGTGTTTGAAAATTCCATACTGTACAAAACTTTTACTGACTGTACGTTTTACGGTTTTGTGTAAATAATTAAGGCTCAGGCGTCGAAATAAGCCATTTCAGCATTGTGATTGGAAACAAGTTAGGAAAAATTGAAAAGTTCTAGTATAAATTCACTCATTTATACAACGTACCTATATCTGATTTAAGACATTTACATGCAAAACCATGAAGAACAATAGGTTTTGAGTCATATTATTTTTGGATTAGGCTAACAAAATACCTCTCTCCCTCTCTCTATACGGTTAACGGTTTAGTGTAAAAGAGTCATACATAATAGACAGACAAGAAAGATTGATCGTATAAGGCTTTTGCCGAATCCAAAAACCGGAAAATACGATGATGTGAAATAAAAGGAACCTTAAATTTAATCTCTTAACAGAACAACATGTAAACTGGGCCGGAAGAAAAGTAAAAGCTTGTAAAGAGCGAATGAAAAACGAGCAAGAAGGCTCACACGATAAGAGCTTTAATCTCTTTAAGTGTTGCTACACTTTCGAATATAACTGCGACTCTACATACTGCGTATGTTGTAAATTTATGGTATTTAAGGTTATGCAGATTCTTAAAAATATAAGATGCTGCGTTGCAGTGTGGTGCCGGCTTTATATACAGCAGCATCCATACCTATCTACCTGATGGTTTCATTGGAAGCCATTATGTATGGATGAGATGATTCCTAGAATTGGGCTCACCAATCTGCACAGTATGTCCAGATTGGCAAACACCTAGGCCCTTTCCTATGGGGGAGGTCGATATCCAGCAGTAGCAAAATTTTGTGGATGTTAGTGATCAAAACAAGCTTAGTAAGCGATTTGAAAACTATCACCCAAGTTTTTCAGGTACCTTTGTTAATTTTATCTATGCCACAAAATACCATAATACCATACCTACACGAAACATGAAATTATCAGCAAATGAGTTAACAAAATTGGCTCGTCTCTTATGTTTTTCGTTTGTTAACAGTTAGCGTTGAGTAGTTATGAATTTTTCACCTTAGTATTTTTATATTTTATTTATTTGACAATGACATACGACGTCGCGTGGTAAGAACCAATTCTCGCTTTTACCTTTTATCAGATGTTTCTGAAACTACAAGAAACATAGAAGTGTAATGGCCGGCTACTTGAAGGGGTTAAAGTCCGCGGACCAAGTTTTGTCGTGACAAGTTTTCCACTACGGCTAACTTTAAAACGGACTCTGACCCCCGAGTTACAAGTAAATATCGTGTTGGAGAAAATGGCGATTATTTTTTCTACTTATTGTTATAATGCATGCCGTAGCACACAGATTTATTACCCGACTTTTAACTCAGAATAAGGATTATGTTTATCGAGAGTGTGTATGTATGTATGTATGTATGTGGACAAGAAAATGATTTTTACGGGTAACGACTCGAACGGCTGGACGAATGTTGTTGACTTAAATATGAGGTGTTCGTTCCAGTAGCCCGAGTGACACTGGCTGGCTATATTAAAATGTCATTAATTTAAAACAGGTGATTTTAAAACTAATAATTACTGCATTCGGATTTTGTATTTTAATTTGTTTTTAATAATTATACTTGTCCATACATAACTTTCACTCTGCGGTTTTGACTTATGGGCAGAAGTGGGCAGAAGATAATCTACTGAAGTAAAATGTAGTCTATCTCTTAACTTATAGTAGTTTAAAATGAAATAAGTTAGAGGTCACTAACGTTATCCATTTACAAGCAGCCCATACTTTTGATGTTGTAAAAAAGTGTAGCATGACTCGTAAAAGAACTTTTAATTTGTTTTTACCAACCCCGGTGCCATGCCATATTTGCAAATAGAAACGACAGCCCACACAAGGCTCGAATCAAAATTCAATTATAAAATACGCTGTACCTATTGCTGGTACTACAAAATGCACTGGATGCCGACAATTTGGCTACGTAACCTGGGTGCATTACATTAATTTTACGCTGAAAGCCTGGGCATTAATTTGCGTCTAGCTTCACAGGGAAACCGCAAAATACTAGTTCCGTTGCTATTCATAATAAAAGCGCTGCAGCCGCTAAGTGGTTTAACATCTGGGCAACGAAATACTGTTGTATGGCAATGCTACAGCGTATAGTCTGTGAGACGACTCGCCGCAATCGGGATCATAAAACTACATACATACATATATTACAACGCATTGTCCCTTGCGGGGTAGGCAGAGCGTGAAAGACTGTGTAAAACGGCCATTTACACCACGTCTGACAAAAGTTTGAGTCGTTCAGGAGACTGCGTATTACCATAGAGATAAGTTGTCAGCCAGACGCCTAAAATTGCAATACATCAACTCTCTAAAATCCTCAGTCACCTCTTACGACACCCAAGGGAAAAATATGGGGTGATGCTATTCTAAGCCGACGTCATCATAAACGTGGTGTAATAAATACTACCTAGTTTTTATAATTAATTAATAGCATAGTAACAGTGCTAATATATGCCCCTGCTTGAAATTAATAATTTTTAAAGGCCAGGCTAGTGTTAATAACACCACGTTTTATGACCCCGGCAGCCAGTCAGTCTTTTACAGACTACTTGACGGCTTTACACTAGAAATAGATTAAGTTGTTTCCTTAAAAATATAATCTGTGACTTTCTTTCCTCATATTGCGTAGCCATTGTTGCCGACACCATTCCAAAGTATAAACTAACAAAATGCAAAGACATAAAGTAACAGAATGCAAAGACATATCTAAAGCCAATTTAAGTGAGAGAAGAAGGATTTTTATTAGGCTGCAACGTTGCTATATGCTATTGCCGTGTGGTGCTGGCTTAGGGCCCTTTTCCTGTCATGCGTATTTTCGCACGCGCGCGGATATGGTCCGCATGCGGGCCGCACGCATCTTATCTTTTGATACATGTTTTTCCTATCATGCGTAGCACGCGCGCGAACGCGGATTGACGCAAACAAAATCCCTGTCCTGCGTGTGACCAGGAGCGTGCTATCATCCGCATGCGGACCAGATCCGCGCGCGTGCGATAATACGCATGACAGGAAAAGGGCGAAAAGGGCCTTAGAATAGCATCACATATACTTTACCCGTGGGTGTCGCAGAAGGCGACTGGGGATTGAAAAGTTGATGTGTAGGAATTGTAATTTGAGGCTACAGGCTGATAACCTGTCACTATGGTGATACCGGTCTTCTGAATGACTCTCTAACATTTGTCAGACGTGATGTAAATGGCTGGTTTTATACAGCCGTTTACGCTCTTCCTACCCGCAAGGGATAGAGGTGTGATAATATGTATATTTGTCTGGCAAAAACTTTTCGTGTACTAAGCTTTCTTTCACCCAGTGTTGCCATTTGTTTCCGCAATTTTAGGACTATTTATTGAAACATTATAACGGGTTTTAACTCACGGTAAGGAAATATATCGAGTGCAGTGCAGCCGCTCCAGTTTACCCGTGATCATGGCGATTGTAACATCTCCGAAATATAGCGTGCTCGATATATCCTTACCGTGAGTTAAAACCCGTTATAATGTCTTATAGTTTTAGTGATAATTAAGAGCCACGGAACCTTAAAATCAAGTGTAACTATTTATTGAAATGTTGCCACTTCGTTCATTTGCGTGTTTAATTATAAATTGAGTTCTACTTTGTAGAGGGCGTTGACCTAAAACTACTACATTGTTAATTATAATTTGTAGGTTTAATTTATTATTTACTAATTCGTTAATTATAGTACAGTTGTGCCTTCCCATTAATATTTATGTATTAGGCTTATTTATTTGAAAAAATACATACTAAGCCATTTTAGTTCCATAGCCATATTTCTTATAGTATTTATTGCATAATCTTTGTAGATTTAGATTAGGTACTACTACTGACACATACATACATATATCACGCCCATATCTCTTGCGGAGTAGGCAGCGCGTCTGACAAAAGTTTGAGAGTCATTAAAAAGACTGTGTATCACCATAGTGGCAGGATGTAAGCCTGTCGCCTAAAATTGCAATACACATCGACTCTCAACTTAGTTGCTTCTTACAACACCCACGGGCAGGATATGGGGTGAAGCCATTCTAAGCCGGCACCACTCGGGTATCCTCTTAACTACTTATCGTTATGATTGCGATAAATTACTTACATAATTGAATACAGTAATTCATTGATATAAGCGTATATTGTTGAGAATTTCTATTATAGCAGTAGATAACCTATGCCCTGGTCTACATAGCAAGGTCGTAGATCTTGTTGCCGTTTTATCTTAGTGCGATAAAGTGAAATTGGTATTTTGATCTACCTATCCTCGTACACAATATCATATTTTCTATATCATATAATTTATTATGTATTTAATTAGTACCTAGGCACACGATTTTATCAGGTACCTACATGGGTAGCGGTTATGGTTATAAGACTTTTTTGATAAAATAAATCTTTCTTCTTCTATTATGTGGAATACTAAGTCGACTAAAGACCCGATAAACCCTGTTTCAGAGATTTTTAAATCGCTTGTTTCTTTCTACTTGCCAACCTTTGGATAAATACGTTTCAATAGTTATGATAATGCCGTGGATTAGAAAAGTTACAAAAATGATAGATATTATAGAGAAACTAAAACAAAACACTTTGTACCGTTTGGTAGGTAACGCTTTAGAATAGCATCACCACATTTCTACCCAGTGTATGTCGTATTCGTTTAAGACAACTAAGATTTGAATCCCATCTATTATAAAAATAGCAACTAAATGAGTTGTAGTTAGTAAGAAGGATTTGAAAACATTATATATTTGAGTAGATAAGCACCTAACGTTCTATTTTAGACATGCACTTCCAACGTGTTTTTTCAACAAAACTACATCGAGCAACTTCAAAAGAAGGAAAACTAAAATAAATATTTTAAAAATAAAAATCAGTTCCTTATAAGGCTTCTCTTGTTCGGGAAAAGGAAATTGTTAGGAAAAGTTCACTGTATTTTGCTCTCTTCGAAATTTCCTTGCGAATTTGCAATTCCAATGTTCGTAAATAGAATTTTAAGGTTATTTTTGTTTATTTGTACATTTAGGTGCTTTAGGTAGCTATGAGTTATGAAAGTAAGTATTTGCCTGCCCCTCGTTCTTACCTTGCTGTAAATGACTAGGCAGACCATTGTGTTTACTCCGTGTGACTATCAAAAATAGCAATTTTAGAATAGCGCGGTCACTTTTAGTAAAATTGGCTTAGAAAGGATATATATTTTCCTTCTTACTAGCATAGGACACTTACCTCTTACCTAGCGAGTAAAGCTAACGCGTGTCAGGAATTTAACATATGACATAACATATTCACTTTTCCCCAGCATTCGTGACTGAAGGTGTACAGACTAATTGGGGTGGCACGAATGTAAATTGCATAACTTTTTACCTCAGGCTGAGTTAGCCTGAGAATTCAGCAAGTGTAGGTATCTTGGCCACTAACGCGTGTCAGACGTGTCCGACTAATTCCCAGCGACTTATCCATTCTTTATAGATTAAATGTAGTCAAAACGATGAAAAACCGCGATAAATTGAATACCAAATTTTCAAAACCATATCAATCGTACCGTTCTTGCTTTAATAAGGATTGTTTGCGATCCGTTCACCTTACCTTACCTGTTTAAAAAGAGGTGGAGAAGATGTCAAAAATTTGGATGATTTTAAATAGATAGTTTTAGGTATAACTTGAGACTACAGTGGGCACTTCCTCGAGGTACTTCCTATTACTGAAAACCACAATATAATTTATTTCCGTTTTCCTCATCTCTGTGCCATCTCTTTACGTCTGTAATGTCTGTATATGCCCATATGTTGAGAAATAAATTATATGCTCGTACTGTTTGAAAACACCGTCTCACCGGCTGAAACGTGGGAAGGCTTTCAACTCTGCCCCTAATGTATTACTCTGATAATTACAGTTGCTTCCTGAGGCTAAGTTAAAGAGAAATTAAAGGGATACATACTACAATCGAGGACAAATTACGGAAAATATTTTGAGGAACGATCCAGTCCACAAAAGTGAACAAAGATTTCGCGATTTTACAGATGACCCCATAGTAATAGATGTTCATTCGTTTAGATAACTAGATTCACCAGTTTAAATAAATGCCCGCTTTCCGGTAAAATACTGTGTATAAATGAGCAGTTAACCGTTTTATACTGCACATTAATTTTGTTATTCAAGAACTTTTCAATACGTTATCTTACCATCTAAAAGTTTTTACAGTCATTTTACTCGGATAATAACTTCAGCGAACGTAATAAAGCATTACTCGTAATATTATTACCTACTCTCTCAGAGCAAAGGAATTTCTGATAAGAAACCCTACACACAGACATTGAGGCTATGAAAACTCATAGCATTCAGTTCGGATTTGGACACCTAAACAAAATAAAATACAACTTAGCCCCTATCTGCACATTTTTTCTATCAGCCAATAATTTTTCAAACCAAATATCTGGAAACAAAAATATTGAAATAATTTTGATTAAGACCTTTTAACGATACTTCACTCAATTCAGCGGAGAAGAAAAATGCCCTTCCTATAACATCTCTGTTTGTAGTAGACATACGAAACCCTAAAAAACTAATAAAAATCTATGTGGAAAAGCCCAAAGCGTGTGTTTGTGGTACTTATTTGTGTTTTAGTGTGCAGTGTATGTTCCTATTTGTCTCACGAGTATTTCACGGGTGCACTCTTATTTTCGATATGGGTTACCTTTGAAGTTCTCTTTTCTCTGATTCTTTTCAGAAGTAAAACATTTTCTACGAAAGAATTCCATGATCAAATCTAAGCAGCTTTTAAATTAATGTGCCGTTAGAAGAGCAGTGTTGCCGCATTAGAAATTCGATCGAAACAATGAGATTATGATAGCAGATAGTCCCTTGAGTAAGAGTAAGTATTAGTTTTTATTGGGAAAAAAAATGGCATTTCCGTTATGCTCAGGTTATCCGGTAATTCTCATCTATTCCTTTTTAAAACTTTCACCTTTGTAAAGATTTGAAGATGGCGTAGAGGAAGTACATCTGCTTTCTACGCCGAGGGTTGTAGGTTCTATTCCCACCGGACAAAAATATTTGTAAGGTCAATTTTCAAATATTTGTGTTTAGTCTGGGTGTTTTCTATGTATGGTATGTAAATATTTACAAAATCCGTGCTTCGGATGGGCACGTTAAGCCGTCGTCGGTCCCGGTTGCTGTCTATGATGGCGGTCGTTACACAACCATGTCAGAGGCCTGCTCCTTGCAGTAGGCGGTTGAAAAACTCTGACACCAGGGTTCATCGGGTCGTTGAACGACTCGGTGTCCACACGAAAAGAGAGAGATTTACAAAATAGTTCCCATACGATAAGCTTTGCTTAGTTTGGGGCTAGATGGCGCTGTGCGTCCAGGATATTTAATTATTAAAGCATTATACTCCTCTTCGTGTCGTATCCTCAATGCTAAGGGTCGTGATTTCCTAGCAGCCGTGGCATCAGCGTCTGCCGGACGGTGTCTCGCTACTTGTTCCTGACTTTGGCAGAGTGAAGAGCGTCGTGTAGATTGATGTTTGGTTGAGCGTATCTGATCAGACCATCTGGTAAGACTACGTCCTTTGGCGATAAAAACTAATTTATGCAGCACCCTCTCGCGCTCCTCCTCTCCTAGACGACTTGGCACGTCTCAAAAACGTCCGTGCTAAAGCACATACCAAAGGCGCTAGGCGCCTGGCGGCTGAGAAACTGCACTATAATTGAGAAATGCATATGCACAAACGAAGTCGCAGACTGGCATAGTTTACTTTCTTTTGCATACACGGCCCTCAGTCCCAGACCACAATCAAAGGGCAATCTAACCACCAAAGTAAAGCGTAACGTTGAAAGTGCCTCCTGCTCGGACTCCCCATAGACACAGCTCCTTTGAAGCCCATTTCAGTGTACAAGAGTATAGAAAGAAAGATATACGACGGAGATTTAAGAGGGGCAGTCAGGATCCTCACGTCTGACTGCGGGGTAGCTCCAGCAGATCCCAACACTCCATGGACTTCAAGATAAACACCCACCTCCTTCCAGACCAGTTGTGATCCCCGACAAGCCCGACCCGACTTCGCCTCACCTCACTGTGTCTCCTGATGACGTGTACTCTGCCTTAAGCTCTTTTCACTCCAGCTCCGCAGCTGGCCTCGACGGCCTACGCCCCCGGCACCTCCAAGAGCTCACTTCGTCTTCGGCCGGGGACAACGGACCACGAATGCTCGATTCTCTAACACGACTGTGCAACTTCCTGGAGGGTAAACTAAACGAAGATGTATCTCCCTTCTTGTACGGTGCGTCTCTGTGCGCTCTGAATAAAAAAGACGGGGGAATCAGACCCATCGCCGTGGGTAGTTCCATACGCCGCCTAGTGGCCAAATTGGGATGCCGGGCTGTCAAAAATGATATGGCTGATGCCCTACAGCCTCACCAACTCGGTTTCGGTACCCCTCTGGGCTGTGAAGCTGCTATCCACGCCACCCGCCTTCGTCAAGGACGCCGCACACGCAGGCGACGTTATTGTTAAGGTCGACTTAAAAACGCCTTTAACTCGGTTGAGAGGACGTGATGCTGTCGGAGGCTAGGGATAATATCCCTTTATTATACCCTTTCCTCTGGCAGTGTTACGCCGCCCTAGCAACCTTTACTATAGGAAAATTTAATGGCATCGCAGGTGGGAGCCCAGCAGGGGACCCCTTAGGGCCACTTATTTTCAGCCTGGCTATCCATAAACTAATAAAGGCGATTGGAACCCTCTTAACCTATGGTACCTCGATGATGGCACCATAGGCGGCCCTCCCGATGTCGTTGCCAAAAGCATCGCGGAACTGTTTCCCAAGCTGAAAGAAGTGGGCTTAGTAGTGAACAGAGCGAAGTGCGAGCTCTTTCACTGTAGCGCTTCATTTTCAAACCATACAAAAGAGCTAGAAAATTTAATTCCTGGAATAAAAATTATAGACAAAACAAAATTATACCTTTTGGGATCTCCGATTTTTGAAGATGCTGTCGCTGAAGCACTACAGGCCAAGCGTGAGCTCCTCTTAGGCTAGTCAACACCTGCGACAACTGCCGGCTCACGCAGCACTTACTCTATTCAGGAGCTGCCTGTCCTTGCCTAAGCTGGTGTATACAATGAGAACGTCCCTACCTGGTTGTTCCCCAACGAGGTCAAAATGTTAGACGACAGCCTCAAACTCATTTTAAGCGACGTTCTCAATGTAGACCTCAGCGAGGACAGTGGCTACAGGCCTCTCTGCCCGTGCGCCACGGCGGTCTGGGTATCAGGAGAATGGCTGATGTGGGCGTCCCAGCCTTCTTGGCATCGTCCTACGGAGTGATTAAACTTGTCACTAGTATCTTGAATAACCAAGGTGGCAGCTTAATCACTTTCACAGGCGAGGCTCTGACGGCTTGGACAGAGATGCCCCAACACCGCCCACCTGACAATCCAACCGTGCAGCGCCTTTGGGACGAGCCGGTTTGTAAAGCCGCCTTCGCCAGTCTGATGGAGGCAGCATCAGGTGTTGACGTAGCACGCTTAAGGCCGCCTCCTGCCCCGAGTCTGGAGCCTGGCTCCAGGCTCTTCCATCTCCCAGCTCGGTACGCTCCTGGACAATGACTCATTACGGATTGCTGCTGCTCTGCGTCTGGGCTGCAGAGTCTGCGAAGCACACAGCTGCCGTTGTGGTGCTTCGGTTGACTCTGCAGGCCACCACGGTCTCAGCTGCGTGAAATGTCCCGGTAGATTCCCGAGACACCACGCATTGAACGAGATAATTCGCCGAGCTCTGGTGTCCGCGAACGTACCCTGCGCCCTAGAGCCTCCAGGCCTCTGCCGGACAGACGGGAAACGCCCCGACGGCCTAACTCGTCCTGGGACAAGGGGCGAAGCCTGCTCTGGGACGCCACTTGCGTAAGTACGTTTGCGGCATCACACTTGGCGAAGACAATGCGTGAGGCGGATCAGCCGCTGAAACCGCAGCTGGACAGAAACACCTAAAATACGCAGAGCTCAAACGGCAGTACCTTTTTGTCCCTTTTGCGGTCGAAACCGGGGGACCATGGGGCAAGGAGGCCAAAATCTTCATCCGGGAGCTAGGCCGACGCCTGCGGGAGCGCGGGTGTGATCCCCGCTCCGGAGCGTACCTGGTACAGCACATCTCGCTCGCCATCCAACGCGGTAACGCCGCGGGCGTGATGGGCACCTTCGAACCAGGTACGCTTCGGGGTGGACTTTGATTAGGATTAGTTAGTTTTAAGTTTAGGTGCGTAGGTATTTATTAGAACTAGTTACCTCAGATTTTAATTTATAAAGTGGTACAGACTTTACGTGTAAAGAAACGTATGTGCCTCTTGATTTAGCGCCCTCTACATGACAGTTAAGGATTCATAGAAAATTTTCCTCAGAAAACCCTTTCTCAGGCCTCTTTTTTAGTCCAGATTGATATATTTTCTAAAACATGCTGATTTTTGTTTCTTCTAAGCAGCAACACTGGCATGGCAAAACGTTATGCAGTTTCGGTTCAGATCTGGAGCCTTTAAAGACCCATTCAAAGATTTACCGGCCGTAAAGTTTAAGTAGGCGATTATATGAAACAGCTTCCCGAATGCTAAGCTATGCTATACTATGCTATGCTACACTAAGCTATACTACACTAAGCTATGCTATGGAAACTTTAACTACTGAGCTTATTCTATGGATAGGTATCCGTTTAGGTAGGAGTAGAAACTGTATGAATATGTATTGTGTTAAACTTATGCTTCAGTGATTTAGGGACACGTGTCTGCTACATACAAAGGTATCTGTGTGAGTCTTACATATATAAATATTCTAATTGTAGGTACCTATCCTTATCCAATATCCTCGTCTAGTAGAGTTAGTATGTATAGATACCTATAGTAAGTAGCTAAAAATTGTAAATAGCGACGTAGTGACTCTACATTTTGTACTCACTCAAAATATTAATAAAATCAAATTATATTTGGTTGTTGATAGAAACTCTGATTTCCCCTTTTAAAGGGTGCATATAAATAAGACGTCTGAAGGCTTATTATAATTTCTAAATGGAAATTTTCTGAAAACGTCTCTACAATTTTTCTTCGAGAAGCGCGGAAGCACCAATTTCGAGATTTCACAGCGGCACGTATGCCTGAAATAGTTGGAGGGAAAATAGCCGGCGATAGAGTTTAGAGCTCTTCAAATGGCGGCGGCAAGTGCGGTCTAAGTTATAGCGCGCCATAACCTGGGGTCGAAAGTTGGCGGTTGTTGGATCGATACGCAGGTTTACTTATCCGTGGACGCACACCGCACGCATGCCGGCCGGCGGACCGGACACGTCGCGTGCCACCGACAATACAAAATATCGATCTACCCACAAAGCCGCGTCACCGCAATCAATATACCTTTCCGCCCGTGCCTAATTACCTACGCCCGCCTACATTACTCAAACATCCGTAAAAGCACCGTAATCACCCTATGCCATAAAGCCTCCATGATAACAACCCTGAAAAATAGCGCATACTGAATCATTGAAAGCGCACAGGAAAACGCTTCATTGTAAACGTTTTATTTAATTTTCCCTCCATTTACTTTTTATAATTTCTGCCGGGCATAAAACGATCCGCCGCCGCAGGAAGCGCGCATACACGCGTAGCCGGCCATATCTAGACGCACGGACGGGAACACCTGTCTCGGGAACGAAAGGTG